>LZPO01087167.1:362978-373082 GCA_001675575.1 Neotoma lepida | reverse complement strand
TTTTTTTCAAAATATGAAAAGAAGATTTTAATTTTTATTAATTTATTTTTTAGTCTGAGCAGTAGCTCAAGGCTCAGCTTCTCTAAGTTCTGTAAGAACAAAGGGTGGTCTGTACAGTGAGGGCTTCATCTGCTTTGCTATAGTTCTTTTCTTCCCTGCCCTAAAAACAGTTTTTGGTATTATAACTTTTATTTATTAATAAATGGCTTTAAAAGATACTCTCAAATTAGGCTTTCTGAGGATGAGTTCCCACAGTTGACAGAAAGCTGCTAACCCGTATGCTTGAAGTGGCTCTGGAAATGGGTAGTCTCCACAGTAGCTAATGGGGAAGGCTCCCGGATGGTCTGTGCTGTAAAGAAACTGGCCATCAGAATTGCCCATACAACAGATATGACTGTCTTGAAGAAGAGTTCTGATTAGGATCATGAGTTTTTGTTTAAATTTTTATAATCTCTAATTTCCTGTTTTGCCTTTTTTTTTTTTTTGGATATTATTCTTGGACTATTTGATATGTCTCTTGTTGAGGCTGGAGTGATGTTCAGGGTTAAGAGCACTTGCCACTCTTGCAGATGACTTGGGTCCAGCTCCCAGCACACATGGCAGCTTGAAACTACCCAGGGGATCTGACACCCTCTTCTCTAGCCTCCTTGAGCTCTTGCATGCAGGAGTGCACATCAAATCCATGCAGGCTTACATTTTTAAAAAATCTAAATAAAATAAAATCTATTATCTGGACTCACCAGATGTCTCAGTGGATAAAGGTGCTTCATGCTAAGGCTGATGACCTGAGTTCAGTCTCTAGAACCCATGTGGTAGAAGGAGGGAACCAGCTTCTGTGAGTTGTCTTCTGATGTCCACATATGTAGTGCTATATATGTCATTTCCCTCCCTACAGAAATAAATACAAAAATAATGTAAAGAGAAATAATATAAAAACTAAGAACTGTTGTCTAAGGTCTGCTAAAGTCTGTCTAAGGTTATTACAAAGTTTTTTTTCTTTTTTCCTTAGAGCTGAATCAATTTATGAAGAAATGAAACAGAAATACGGAACTCAGGGTTGCTATTTGCTTAAAATTAATTCTCGAGCACTGAATCGACCATCAGAAGAACAGATACCAGATCCTTGGAGTCAATATCTCCAGAAAAATAGTATTCAAAACCAGGTACATCTAGAAAACTGAATCAAACCACAAAAGTTGTATTTTAGTTTATGTCATAAAGATATGACTGTAGATTTTTCTTTTATTTTTTTGAGGGGTGGGTGGAGACAGGGTCTGACTATGTATACTTTACTGGCCTGGAAATAATTATGCTCGGGCTGGCCTCTAAATCCTAGAGATTCACCTATCTCTGCCTGCAGAGTGCTAGGATTAAAGGTGTGCGCCACTAGGCCTGGCCTGGCTAGCGTTTTGTTTTCTTTTTCTTTGACATATAGTACAGGCAGGCTGTGAACTTGTTAGGTAGCCCAAGCTGTCTGTCATGATTTCCTAATCATCCTGCCTCAGCTTCCCAAGTGTTGACGTTTTTGACATGCACTACCATGGGTCTAGAAGTTTTTATTTATTAGTTCTGTAACTGAACATAGTGACTTTGCAAAGCCAAAACAGGCACAGCTAAGATAAATAAGAGGGAAAGAAGATGTCTTACATGCAGCAGGCAAGGCAAACATCCAAAGCAATGCCACCCTTGATCAAAGGAAGCATGAGGATTTCATTCAGGGCCCATTCCTAAGGTTTTTCTGTGGTGTTCCTTTTGAACTAAGTTTATGGTCATAATTTAAAGAACAGATAGATGCAATGTTGGGCATGCTCAGCTCAGAGTCATGGAGCACATATGTAAAAGGTTAAAGTGACAGACAGAAATGTCTGGTCATGCTTAGCTTGCACTGTAAAGTTTTAGCTGAAAATAAAAGAAAGGGTACTTAGAAGGCATGTTAACATAGGAGCCTTGCCCCCAAAGGTACCTGCCTTGCTTAGTGGCTAACTAATACAAATATTAGCATGACTAGTTTGATCCATCAGCTGTGAACTCTTAAATAAAGTGGTTCAAAAGCCGTTTTTTTTTTAAATCAACTACAGCACATTGAGGTATATAATAGCATTAGGTACTGTTTTTGAAAAGTGAATTACATTCTGTATCAGTTACTTAATGTGGCTGTGATAATAAACACCATGAAGAAAGGGTTTACTTTACCTTACAGTTCCTGAGAAATCATGTCCATCATAGAGGGAAGGTATAGAAGCAGGGGTCTGAAGCTGGCCAGGCAGTCAGAGAGCAGAGAGATCACTCTTCATCTATATACAGGAAGCAGAGCAATCAGGAAGTGTTTCGAGGCTATAAATCCTCGAAAGCTGCTGCAAGTGCTATTTTTCTTCCAGCAAGCCTCAAACTCAGCACTATCAGCTGGAGACCAAGGGTCCTAATACATGAACCAATGGGGGACATTCCTTATTCAAACCACAGCATGTACTAAGAGTTAATTAGGTTGTTTATCCATGTAGAGATAGACATTTGGATTTGTCTATTTAATTAACCAAGACTGTACTCAGGAGGCAGAGGCAGGTGGATTTCTGAGTTCAAGGCCAGCCTGGTCTACATAGTGAGACCCTGTCTCAAACCCATCCCACTCCCCCCATATTAAATAAGAAGGCTCATAGTCTGCTCTTTCTTATCCACCTCTGGGGTTGCCTTCTTCCTACGGTTCCACTGTGCTGTTCTTTGGCTACTTTGTGGAGCTCATACGTCCCAGGTGGGTGGGTTTGCTCCTGTCATTTAGTCTTCCTTTCTTGAATTTTTAAAGTGTTATTTCTTCCTTCCTTGTTATTTTCTTAGAGTTCTAAGTTAATGTTATTTGTTGGTTGAAGTGCATAGTTGTAAAGTTTATTTCTTTCACAATGTTAAGTAACATTGTGTGCTACTTGGTAGAGTCAATGCCAGGTTCTTTTGTTTATTTGGTTAGTAGAGATTTGACTTTTTTTTTTAAGTGTTTTTCCAATAAACGAAAAATGTATTTTGTATAACTACACTACTTAATTTGCTCTTTATGAGATATTTAAAAATCACTTAAAAAGTTTATGTAATTGTTGCTCTAATAGAAATGTTGGCTAACATTTTATTTTCCTTATTTTTCTATCATGTAGAATTTTTAATCTAGACATAGTGTCTAATATTTTACTCATTTATTTTTAAGATTTATTGATGTATTGATTTTATGTATACACGTGAATGCCTGCAGGCATTGGAAACCATGGTACTGCAGCTACAGGTGGTTAAGAACCACTTGATGTGGGTATTGGGAACTGGGTCATCTCTAAGAGCAGTAAGTGCTCTTAAACAGTGAGCCATTTCTCCAGCCTATTTTACTCATTTTAATATTGGAATGTTGAGGGGAAATCTTTAGACATAAAAGAACCCAAACCAGCTGGATGAAAAACAGCTTTTTAAAAAATTTTTAAATGGTTAAATTTTCTTTCAGGACCATGCTCAAAATAAAGGTAGTACTGAAAAATTCAGTTCATAGTTAAGCTGTCTAAGGTTGTAAAAGGAAATGCCAGTCTGATTATTCAGTTTGAGAACTTTTAGCAGAAAACAGAGGTATCAGAGAGTATGTAATTTAGAATCTTAGAAGGCTAGAATTTGAGAATCATTAAAGCTTACCACTTGACCCCTAAAGTAATGTTTTCACTTTTTGAAAACATGTCTCCTTAAGTGAGAAGTTTCTTGAGGACCAACTGCAGATGCTCTTTCTATTGCTTGTGCATATAGGCTGTTTAGGGGAGTCATGCCCGCGTTGAATTTAGACAACTTTCGATACTCAGAAGGAAAGCTATGTCCTTTTATATCACTCCAGGCTAGTATACCTGCTTTCTGAAGTCTGTCTGGAGGGGTGGTTTTCAGAGAGAGTCCTACCTGGCTCAGTCTGTTGGTATTAAGTTCTGGCACTCAGAATAATAATAGATCATTTTTCTTGGTCTCATGGAGTAGTGTAGAGTTCAGGGATGGCCCATGAATCCAGTGCCTTTCTAGAATGGAACACTGTGTTGGGTATTTCTCACAGCCCTTCAGTATATTCAGAATCCACTCCTGCTAGCATTTTGTCTATGACCTGGGAGATTTTGAAGTTGTTCTTTTTCCCTCTTGACTGACTCCGGTAGGCTTTTCCTTTGCCATTAGTTTTTAGGATTCATGGGCATATTTATGTACCTATTTAAATATCTGTGGGCATGAATATTGAGATACATTTGAGATACAGGTCATTTGAATGTAGAAGAATTGGCATAGTTAATTGAGTATGAAAAGGAATTAAAACGTTATGGATCATCATGACAATACAATATGCTGAAATTAGAGGGCCAGAAGAGAAGAGTATTCCTCCAGCAAGTACATGAAGCCATATTCATTAGAAGAATCATAGGCATTGGTGTATTTGGTAATACTTAAACATGATTAATTATATTGCTAATGCTTTTGTATTTTATTTTGCTAGGAATCATATGAAGATGGCCCTTGTACTATGACCTCCAATAAGAATTCTGATAGTAACTTGCTGTCATTGGATGGACTAGATAACGAAGTCAAAGGTCTTGTTATACTTTCTCTAAGTTCTCTTTTGACTGAAAGTATTTATTGTTATTAAAGTACTTTAGCCTTCACAGATAAACAATAGGGAACTTTAACCACCAACCCCTTTCAGTACTGGTAATTGGGTTTAGGGCTTTGCAGATGCTAATTAAATAATTTATCTCTGACATATCCCCAAACCCCTTTTCTTTAAAATTTTTTTTAAAGATTTATTTTAAATTCTGTATATGTGTGTCTATGTGTGGGCATGTGTGTGAATGCTGGTGCTGGAGGAGGTCATAGGCATGCGATCCACCCAGAGCTAGGGTTACATACAGTTGGTTGTAAGCTGCCTGGTGTGGGTTCTGGGAACTGAACTCAGGTCCTCTGCAAGAGCAGTAAATGCCACTAACTACAGAGCCATCTCTCTAGCCTACCCCTCCTTTTTTAAATTTTAAGACTAGGTCTTGACTAAGTAATTGACTGTGCTTTAAACTGGGATTTTCTTGTCCCGGCTTCCTGAGTATCTCGGATTTACAGTATCTCTCTGTATAGCTTACGTTGTCCTTGAACTTAGAATTCTCTCTCTCTTCCTCCTGAGAATTCTCTCTCTCTTCCTCCTGAGAGAGATAGACTGAGAGATAGACATGTACCAGCCAGCACACTTGGCTCAGAAGTTAATGTTTCTTCTGATTTTATGCAGTTCTTTGAATTCTGGTTTTTGTTGTTTACATTTAAATTTATGTTCTAAGAATAGTGGATCATGAAGGCTAGAGAGAGGGCTCAGTGGTTATTGATCTTGCAGTGGACCCTGAGTTAGATCTCAGTACCCATGCCAGACCACTCACAACTGCCTGTACCTCCAGCTCTAGGGGAACCTAATGCCCTCTGCTGGTCTCTGTGAGCTTCATGTACACACAAATAAACAAAAATTTTAATGGTCATGCCTGGGTCAATCAAAATACTAATATTACATTAGAAAGGGAATAATGTTATTAGCTTTTTCTTTTAAAAAACCAGGGAAATGTAATATACAGCATAATTTCCCAAATTCACATGGTTTTTTAGAACTATATTCCTGTATTTTAAATTATAGTTTTGGTAATGATGGCTCTAAATTTTTTTGTTTTGTTGATCTTACTGTGTAGGCAAGAGTGGCCTGGAACTCACTGTCTGCTTCTGAACTTGAGATCCATTTCTCTCAGATTTCCGACTGCTGGAATTATAGACATGTGCCACCATGTGCAGCTGTTGTAATATAAGACAGCCTGTTTATAAGCAGGACCCTCCCTGCTTCGGGAGCTATTACTTTGTATCTCAATAAAACCTTGCTTGCTCTCCAAAAATAGGGTAATTCACTGTAGTATTTTAAAACTGAGTTGCCTAGATGCTTAGGCTTGTATGCAGGCAACAGTTTTTGACTCAAGTGCCTTAATTTAATTAAAGTTTTTTATTGCATGTATTTACATATGCGTGCATGCATGTGTGTTTCTGCATGCGGGTGCAGTGTTGTGTATGTGGAGGTCAGTGAACGACCTGAAGGGAGTCTGTTCTTTCAGTTCATGTGTGGATTCCAGGAATCATTTGCAGTTGTCAGGCAACCTTCTCTGAACCGTCTCTCCAGTTCAAGTCTTTAATTTAAAATGGGAAAATGTTAACAGTATTTCATCTCAGATACATACAGTGAGAAGGGGTTTGTCATCTTTTCCTTTAATGATATGATAGTTTTGTTATGTTTTCTGTTGCATTCTGAGAGTAAAAGAGAGATTTGTTTTCCAGTAGATGGTTTACCAAATAACTTCAGAGTTCATCCACTTCAATTAGACCAATGTGGTGATCCTCCTAATACTGATGGCTCAGATCATAAAAAATCTGCTTCAGTACACGAAACAAAGAAAGCAAGTACTGGAGTGATTCGTGGTGCTTGTTTAACACTTACTGATCATGATAGAATTCGACAGTTTATACAAGAGTTTACATTCCGTGGCCTTTTGCCACATATAGAGAAAACAATTCGGCAGTTAAATGATCAGGTAAGACTTTAAGTTTTTTGGGTTATTAATCTCAAATTAAGTCAGTGAGTTTAAGACTTTATTAAAAGTTTTGTATTTAAAGTTTTGTTTTGGTTTTTGTTTTACAAATAAGCTGTAAAAACTAACTGAAGTTAATATCAGTGATGAAGTTCTATTTAACACTAGATAAGCCTTATTTATTTTCATTTGGAATTTTTTTTCAGTTTATTGGACAAATTTTTTAAGACTCATTTATCAGTTCTAATTTTATGTGTATGAGTGTTTTGCCTGCATGTGTGTATGTGTACCATTTTATATTTGGTGGCACAGAGGACGTAAGAGGGCATTGGATGCCCTGGAACTGGAGTAACAGGTAGTTTGTGGGTGCAGGGAACTGAACTTGTGTTCTCTGCAAGAGCAGCAAGTGCTCTTAACCACCAAGCCAGCTCTACAGCCTATATATTTGACATTAAAACAAACCAACAGCTGTTTTTAGTTCTATTTTATGGGTATGTGTGTTTTGCCTATACATGTGCATGTGCATCATATGTGTGCCTGGTCCCTGCAGAGGCCAGAGAGGGCTTGGATTCCTCAGAACAGAAGTTACAGTTGGTTGTGAGCCACTGTGTTGGTGCTGAGAGCTGAAGCCAGGTCCTCTACAAGAAAAACAAGTGCTCTTATCTGCTGAGCCATTTCTGCAGACCTTAGACATTTTTTAAATTAGTGTTATTAAAATATTTGTTTACTTACTAGTAAAGCTTAATTTTTTTGTTTGTAGATACTTCAAGCCTTTGTATTTGTCAACATGTTTAAATATTTTTTTCTAGCTAATATCAAGGAAAGGTTTGAGTCGATCTCTGTTTTCTGCCACTAAGAAATGGTTTAGTGGCAGTAAAGTTCCAGAAAAGAGCATTAACGAACTGAAAAACACATCTGGGTTGTTGTGAGTAAAATACCACTATATTTGATTCTACTGCATTAAACTTTGTCTTGTGTTTGACTACAAAAACAGTGATTGTCTTTTTAGTATCTTATTTTCATATTGGTCAAAACTTAATGATAGCTAAGAAAGACACTAATTAATTTCTGATTTAAAAACCAACTCTAATTGGACTTTTTAAAAAAACAATTATTTTTATGTGGGGGTGTTTTGCCTACATGTATGTCTGTGTGAGGGTGTCAAGTCCCCTAGAACTAGAGTTACAGAAAGTTGTGAACTGCCATGTGGGTGCTGGGAATTGAACCCAGGTCCTCTGGAAAAGCAGTCAGTGGTTTTAACTGCTGAGCCATCTTTCCAGACCCTCTAATTGGACTTTTAAATCAAGTTATTTTTTTGAGATGGAGTCTGACTCTGAGCCCAAGCTAGCTTGGGACTTGTAATAATGCTATTTCAGTTTCCCAAGCACTGGGATTACAGATGTAAACTGCTACCATGGCTGGCTTTTTGGACTTTGGAAAATAAACTCTTCAGCCAAAAACACCACTAGCTCTTTTAGTTGCTTACCAGAACTAAGACCCTATTGCCGAAGACTCCANGTAGTGTGATTACAGAACACTGAGAAAGTAAACTGAACTGACCAGGACAGTTTCTTCCTGGTGGTTGGTCAGCTTTCATAATGCTAGAAGGTGATACATAGATTACTGGGGAAAAATTCATCAGTGGTCTTAGCAGGGGACACTGGATGTCGAGTACCCACCTGCTAGGTCACGTGTGCCCACTGATCCAATAGTGGCATGAATGTTATGGGGGTAACCAATTGTTTTTAGGTTGGATTTGACCTGCATCAGGAATGAATTCATGGTTGGTACTGTAAATCTGTCAGCAGCCTATGGCTAGAGTGGTGATAAGCAAAAACAAACAAAACTCTTAAAATAACTCAGAATGTCATTTTACTTTGGACCTGCTCCTCCATTTGTAAGAAGACGGAGTTAGATTTGGTATTCAGTACTAGCCCTTTTTGTCTGAAGTGCTTTGGTATATACTTTAAAAAGGCAATATCTTGCTGTATTGCCCAATTCGGTCTTCAGCTTACAGCTTTCCTGCTTCAGGCTCCCAAGTGTTGGTGCGTCACCATGCTAGGCTCCTCTGCCTGCTGTTCTAAGACAAGGAATATATTTAGCAAATTTTGTTTCTTACAAAANCNTGTTTTAATGAAAAATGACACGAGTCTATTTGGATTTTTTTTTCTGAGTTGTATATAAATAAGTCACCTGGTATTAACCATTTATTTTCTTGTCCCTGGGGCAAATGCTTGTCTGCAGTTGGGAGGCTTCCAGGACTATAAGTTAAACATATTAATTAACTTTTGGACTTCAAATAGTTTTGAGAATTGACAGTCTTCCTTGAAGATATAATTTTTGCAAAANAGATCAAATTCTTTCATGTTCTGGGTAGTTGAACAGTTTACTGTACATTTTATGTGTGATGGTGTGATGGGCTATAAATTATATATTTATGTTCTAGGTATCCACCAGAAGCACCCGAGCTTCAAATCAGGAAAATGGCTGACTTGTGCTTTTTGGTGCAGCATTATGATTTGGCTTACAGTTGCTATCATACTGCGAAGAAGGATTTTCTTAATGATCAAGCAATGCTTTATGCAGCCGGAGCCTTGGTTGGTACTGTTTGTTTATTTTGTGGTGTTGAGTATCAAGCCCAGGGCCTTGCAGTAAGTCTGTGACTTACTGAGCTATATCCCCAAGCCTGTGATGCATTTTAGAAAATTAAAATTGTCAACATTTTGTGCATATGGACTTCCTCTCCAGAGAAGTGCCTCCCCTCCCTTCCTTCCCCTTTGTACAGTTCTGGGCTCAAGACAGGTTTCACTTCCTTGTTCACCCTCATGTTAGGAGTTCCTCTTCATCTCAGTCCCACCAGGAGGAAATGTTTGGTATTTAGATTATATCCTCCAGCCATGCTAATCCGCCCGACAAGCTATATAGGTCACCTTCCTGAGTTACCAGGTCATGATTTTGTTTGTGCTTTGATTATGCAGATGAATAGGCTTCAAGAGGATGTTCCAAATCTGTTCCTCCCAGGTTTATTACTTTTACAATAGCTTTTATAAACTACAGGTATTTTCAGTTATGAATGTATAATGTTAAAATAAATACACCTTATTTTCCAGCACTCAACTCATCTCTCATATAGCTGCTACTTTTGCTTAAATAGTTTAAATGTAATATTTACCAAATGTAGATAAAAATAGGAAAATTATACAGCCATATAGCTCATTTATGTGTGTGTGTGTGTGTGTGTGTGTGTGTGTGTGTGTGTGTGAGAGAGAGAGAGAGAGAGAGAGAGAGAGAGAGAGAGAGAGAGAGGGAGGAGAGAAACAGACTGAATATATAGTGGTGTTCTTAAAAAAATTATTGCTTAAAACATTCTCACCTACAAACAGCATAGTCATTTTGGTTTATATAAGTATACTCTGGTGTCTGCACAACAAAATCACCTCACAACAAATTTTTCAGGATTCACCTTTGTTACGGATATGTCAGGATATACCTTTAAATCATGCATAACTGTGTG
>LZPO01087167.1:341132-354989 GCA_001675575.1 Neotoma lepida | reverse complement strand
TAGGCATATAAACACTCAGATATGGAAAGAGAAACCGAGAAAATAGCACCAAATTGGAAACAGTCCACTGCAAATGAATTGTAGCATGGGATGCCGAAGGTGTTTGCTTTTTTGTACAGTTGCTTTAAATAAATAAATATATTTATATGGGGGAATGGAAGGGTTAATGGAATGCTCAAGGGTTAAGAGCATGTATTATTACTCTTACAGAGAACCTGAGTTTGGTTCCCAGCACCAGTGTTGGGCAAATGATGCCTCTGGCCTCCGTGGCTGTCACTTGTGCACATAGCCACACACAGTCACACACACATGCATCTATATTTGTATTTTGATAATTTTTTATTAGAAAAGCTTGTCCTGAAAATCTAAAAATATAAGCTCCTAAGATTATCTAATTAATTGATTTGCATCCTCGTTAGAACCATTTGTTAATTATATATTCCTGATATTTCTTCCCACCAGCTTTTGAATGTGATTCTTAGAGCAGACATGTAAACTTTTAGTTTTGGCTTAAAGTAATGATAGCTGCTGTCTGCTGTATGTGTTCTGCATGGTCTNCTCAGATCTGCTGCTGCTCTACAAAGACTGCTGCAAAGATAGTTTACAATAGTGGTCTGTTTGATATAACTAATTTGTTGAAACAATTGCACTTAAAAGTCAATGTTTTCTGTTTTCAACTTTCCCTGGGGAAAATAATGGCAGCAGAACACATGGAAGGGCCTGGTAAGTTCAGCTTGAGGCTGAGGACCTAGAGAACGTGTTGGGGAAAAGTTGATTCTTAATCAGCAACCTTCCTCACTTTCTCCCTGATCTCTGAAGCAGTAGCTTACCAGGAGGGGATGCCGTGAGGATGAGTTATTACAGCTCCTGGGGAGTCAGGGTCAGGCAAATGGAAACTGCTTGTAGTTGTCCTGTTTCTGATTTACAAAGAGCCTGTGAAGAACTCCTCCCTGTAGGCTAGCCTTTGGAACTTTTTAATGAAAAGCAGGTATTGGCCCTTCATTCAATATTACAGTAAAAATTGAGGATTCCTTTAAATAAATGTTCTTTAAAGAGGATAAAGTCATAAGTTAGCTTACATAATAACCTACACTATAGTCTTCGGGGAGGGGTGCACAGTAAATATGCTGTTAGTCACCAGGTAATATCCAGAACAAACTAGATAACTTTTTTTCTGTGTTTTGTGTTTTTTGGTTTATCTTTAACTAGAATACCTGTATTCATTTCTCAGTTTAACTGCTCAGAAGGGATTGAAGTTATTCAGAGATTTATTATACAGTACAATTATGATTAATTAGCCATTTGGATTTTATTAAAAGGAACAACAACAGAAAGTTGTTTTTGGAAGTCTTTTTAAACAAAATGTGTGCTACTTGGAGAAAGAATTGAGATTGGTTGGCCTTTTTATCTCTACCTCTTTTACTCCAAGCTACATTGACTATGCTGTATACTAAGAATCAGAAGCTTTCTGGGCAGCTCTTCTTTCTTTCACTTTTGTGATGCTAACCATTCTTTCTTTTGCACATTCACAGGATTCTGATCTCCGAAGTGCACTTCTCTTGGAGCAGGCTGCACATTGCTTCATAAACATGAAGAGCCCCATGGTTAGAAAATACGCCTTTCACATGATCCTGGCTGGTCATCGGTTTAGTAAAGCAGGGCAGGTGAGCATGTTTCCTTTGGAAGGTTGTTGCAGCTGGAAAGATCCTCAGCAGTTAGGAGCTTTTGCTGCTTTTCCACAGGACCTGACTTGGGATCCCAGCACCCACACTGAATAATTCATAGCTGCCTATAACTCCAGCTGCAGAGGATCTGATACTCTTTCTTGGAATACCAGGGTGCCTGCACTCACCTGTGAACACAAACCCACATATGCATACATAATTAAAAGGAAAACCAATCTTTTTTAATTTTGTTTATTTTCATTTATTTGTAAAGTATATTCTTGTCAATTTTGTTGTTGTTTTTGAGACATGTTCATACAATATAACCCTGGCTGGCTCAGACTCAGAGATATGCCTGCCTCTGCTTCCTAAATGCCGAGATTCTTGTCACATTTTTGTTTATTTCTTTATTTTTTGTGTGTATGCCCATGTGTGGAGTCAGACAACTTGCAGACATAGTTTTTAATCTTCCTACAGTGTGAGCCCCCCTGGGTTCAAACTCTGGTTGTCAGGCTTGGTGGCAAGCTTTTACCTACTGACGACTCTTGCTCTCCCCCCAGCCTTTTATATTTTAATCCTAAAAGTTGAAATAAATTCTGCTTTTAGATAATATTTTGGTAAAGACATGAGATTTGGATTTGGACAGATACAGGCTTGAATCTTGATGTATAAACAGCCTGGGTTTGGTTACTTAACATTTCTGGGACTGTGTTTTGGTTTTTAATTTTTTTTTTTTTTTAATTTTTATCTTGGTATGACTGGACATCGGACGGCCTGGGAATTGAACTTGGGTCCTCTGGAACATCAGTCAGTGCTCTTAACTACTGAGCCATCTCTCTCCTCTGGTTTTTAATTTATTTTGTTACTTATTGTATAACATAATTGTATAAATTGTATAATATTGTATAACAATTGTATATATTTATTTGTTATTGTTATTTAAATTGTTATGTATGTGAGCTCATGAGGATGGAGGACAATTCTTTGGAGTCTGTTTTCTCTTGTTACTATATGGGCTTTGGAGATTTAACTCAGGCTATTAGGTCTACATGCAAGTGTCTCTATTCCTTGAGTAGTCAGTCTCACTGGCCTTCTCCCTTTTTTTATTCAGTATAGGACCCAAGCCCTGTGAGATGGTACCCCTATAATCAGGATGGGTCTTCCTCCTCAATTAAAACTGCCAGAGGTGTGTTTCCATGGTAATTCTAGCTAGATTCAATCAGGTTGATACTGCCCACTATTATACCTTACCTGTTCACAGAAAGAATTTGAAATAAATAAAGCCAAATTTATCAGTGAAATAGTTTCCTCAGAAGTTAATCTCAGAGAAATAAGGAGTAGGTATAAGAACAGACAAAAACACATGCACACTCACACTGGATGGCTGAGGAAACCTAACCTATGTTTCCACATAGCATTGTGTAATTGTGAGGAGATCATCCTAAATTATTAGCTTCATTTTCTTTATCACATTCTCTTGTAGTGGGTGAGCCAGTTACCTGTTTATACTTCTGCATGTCTCTGCATGTGTTTGTGTTTGTTTTCTCCAGTTCAAGACAGATTTAAACTATAATACATGTTTCATTTATTTTCTTACAGAAAAAGCATGCTTTGCGCTGCTATTGTCAAGCCATGCAAGTTTACAAAGGAAAAGGCTGGTCTCTGGCAGAGGATCACATCAACTTCACCATTGGGCGCCAGTCCTATACTCTGAGGCAGCTGGACAATGCAGTGTCTGCTTTCAAGCACATTTTAATCAATGAAAGCAAACAGTCTGCTGCTCAGCAAGGGGCTTTTCTTAGAGAATATCTTTATGTTTATAAGGTAAGTACTTCTTTTTAGGAATAAACATTAAAATTGTTTTTAAATTAGTTTCAGGAAAAAGCCTGCTTACTGCTAGCCCCTTAGAGTATAATTAAATGATTTTATTGCAGAGTATGTAATAAAAAAACCTGTCATAAAAAATTGTGGAAGAGTTCTTGGTTATAGCTCTGTACTGCATGACCCTTACAGAATTTTTAAAAGAGAATTTTAATATTTCAGTAAATGAGGTTTTGTGGCTTTTCTTTTTTTTTTTAAATATGCTTGTAATTAAAATAGAATTATATCACTTCCCCCCTTTCCTTCCCTTTAAAGCCTCTTTATTTTTTAAATTTAAATTTTATTAATTCACCTATCTATCTATCTATCTATCTATCTATCTATCTATCTATCTATCTATCTATCTATCTATCTATCTATCTTTCTATCTATCTATCTATCTGTCTGTCTGTCTGTCTGTCTGTCTGTCTGTCTGTCTATCTATCTATCTGTCTATCTATCTATCTATCTGTTTGATGTGTTTGGGTGTTTTGACTGTATGTTTGTGCATTACATCTGTGCCAGATGCCTACAGAAGCCATATGAGGTGTTGGATCCCCTGGGACTGAAGACTTACTTAGTTGTGAGCCACCATGTAGGTGCTGGGAATCAAACCCTGGTCCTCTGGAAGAAGAGCCAGTGCTCTTTGCTGCTGAGCCATCTCTCCAGCCCCTTTTCTTTTTTTGAGATAGGTCTCTTTAGCTAGGCTGGCCTCAGACTTCACCCTCCTGCCTTAGCCTTCCGAGTACTAGTATTACAGGTGTACACTACCCCACACATGGCTTTCATTTGTTTCTGTTTTGAAATCTTTACAAGAATGCCTTAAGATTTCTGGATTACTTATTTATTTTGGTTTTTTTGAGACAGGGTCTCATAGCCCAGGCTGGTCTAGAATTCTCTGTGTTTCTGAGAATGAATTTGAACTCCTGATCCTCCAGCCTCTTACCTCCCCCAGTGCTGGATTGTGGGCATGTGCTGGGCCTATTTTATCACATTTTTATAGGATTACAGCTGATTTTACAAAATAATGGATCCTCCTACTATCCTTAGATTCATGTGCTCCTTTCTTTTCCTGATAAAAGATGAGGTGTGGACTCATAGCAAGTGTTATACTGTAATCTAGGTGGTAGAAACCACAAGTCAGTGGTTAATAAGAAACTTAGGATGTTTAAATCCTCCCCTTCAAGACCTGTGAAAGGTTGAATATTTTATCTTTCTCACAGGAAATATTTTATCTTTCTCATAGGAAATAACTGCTCCTTTAGATTTACTAATTCAAAGTCAGACCAGCTAAAAATTGGCAAATAGAACGCTCTAGTGACTCAACAAGAAGCAAAATTCATACTAAAGTACAATTTGGAAGTTTAATATGAAACAAAACAAAAAGCTTAACTAGTTGAGTACTCTTTAGGAAGGTTCTATTTTAAAACATCATACTGGGAATTAAAAACAGGGGCCAGTGCCTGCTAGATAAGCAGTCCACCATTGAGCTATCTCCCAGCCCTTTTATTTTTTGTTTTGAGATAGGGTCTTGCTAAGTTGGTCAGGCTGGCTTTGTACTTGCTCTGTGACCAAGGCTCCTGATTAGCTGGAGGTAGCTAGAGGTCTGTGCCACTCGGCCTGGCTAGGAAGGTTCTCTAGAAGTAGAGTAAATAATGTCTAAAGTTCTCAATTGTAATCTTTTATAACTCTGATATAGCATATAAACTAGTCTTTGTATGTCTAAATTTTCGTGTATAATATTTTGATACCTATGTATTAAAAATTAGGAAACATGAAAAAAATGTAGTTTTCTTAAAAACTATTTTTTCCTTCTGTTGTATTTCTCCCAGAATGTAAATCAGCTGTCACCAGATGGCCCTTTACCACAGCTTCCCTTACCATACATTAACAGTTCAGCAACACGGGTTTTCTTTGGCCATGACAGACGACCAGCAGATGGTTAGTAAACTCTCACTTGGCCTAGTTACCTAGTGACTGTTTCCTTGAAGTGTTCTTTCTCCCATTAGAAATTGATATACTGTTGGATAGTTGAAAATGGCTTTATGCTGCTTCACCTATTGTCCAGTCATTAGAGTATAACCACTGCCTTACTGTTTTTCTTTCTAGTCCAAAAACTAAAAACAACAAAAACAAAATGGTTGTGATTCTTTACAGCGGCTTCTCTCACTCAGGAAGTGCTCATTACTGTGTCCCCTTGTCAAGCATCTTTGTTATAGACACCATTCGGTGCCTGTAAAGCACCTTTAAATACAGCATTCATTCCCTTGCTGTGGTTACTGATTGTAGTTTTTTGCTTGTATAAAATCATATTGTGATAAAATATATATAANGTAGTTTTTAATTGATTTCTTTTCTGTCCTGAGCTAGCTGGAACTCTGTATAGACCAGGTTGGTCTTGACTTTGGAGTAAGCCTTCTGCCTCTGTCTCTCAAGTGTGGTTTATAACTGTGCAGCACCACACCCAGCTTAGGCTCTTTAAGTTTTTTATTATGGAATTCTGTATAGAAGCAAAGAACATGGTTTACTCTTCTGCTTGTAAGATTTTTTTTTTAAGGTTAAAAAAAAAATGAATGTTTTGAGACAGAATTCCATGTAGCCCAGGCTAGCCTCAGACTTACTTTGTACCTTAAGATGGCCTTGAGCCTGTCTTCTTGCCTCCTGCCAAGTGCTAGGATTACAGGTCCTGTGTCACCATGCTTAATTTATATGGTTCTGGGGATCAGATTTTGTGTGTGCTAGGCAAACACCCTCCAACTAAGCTACATCACCACCCCTTTTCAATCAATACAAGATCTTTTCCTCGGGTTGAGACCTGAAAGGGCATTCACTATTAGACTAAAGGTTGGATGTTCTGATGTTCTTGACGCATAACGAGCCAAGCTTTGTCATCATAAATACTTTTACATTTCAGCTCAGTGTGTTTCTCTTTCAAATCTCATTTGGTGTTTTTTTTTTTTTTAAAGTCAACTTTACATCATGATTTTTCTTTATAGCAAAAATATTTTGACATATTTATATAAGGAATATATGCTGCAGGGCCTGAATAAACTAATTCTACATGTTTAACTTTGGATAATGGAAAATAATGTTGAGTGAAAAAAATCATTTACAACTTAAATTTGAAATACAGAAACCAATTCCATGCATTGTTTATGTGTATACTTCTGACTTCTGATAAAATTTATAAGAAAAATATGCAAACATGTCTGAAAGTGATACAATTTAAGCTCCAAGAAAAATGATACCAGCAGAGGTGATGGGGATGTTAAGGTTGGGAGGAGTGCAGAGAGAGTGCATTGACTTTGGCTATAATTCGTTTTTTTGTAAAAAATAAAAATCAGGCTCATGAGATGAAAATTGACTTAAAAAATTTTTAAGATATGAGTTTGACTTGATGGCTCAAGAGGTACTAATGGTACTTGCTCCACTGCCTGAAGACCTAAGTTCAGTCCTGGGGAGCCACATGGTGGGAAGGGAGAACTGATGCCCAAAAGTTGTCATCTGACCTCCATTTGTGCCGAGCATGCATCCCCCATGCAAATAATAAACAAACAAATAAATAAATAAATGTAATTTTAAAAGATTGTTACGATACAAGTGATGGGGCTTGAAAAATAGCTCAATAGTTAAAAGCACTGGCTGCTTTTCCAGAGGACCTGGGTTCGAGTCCCAGAACCCATATGGCAGCTCACACCCTTTTATAATTCCAGTTCTTGGAATTTCAAAACCATCTTACCTCCGTAGGTAACAGGTACATAAGTGATACATAGACAAATATGCAGGCAAAGCACCCATAAACATAAAATAAAAATATTAGATTAAAAAATAAAAACAAAGCAAAACTGTGCAGTGCTGGCACATGCCTTTAATCCTAGCTCTCTGGAGGCAGAGGTAGGTGGAACTCTGAGTTCGTGGTCAGTCTAGACTACTGATCGAGTTCCAGGATAGCCAAAGCTACAACAGAGAAACCTTGTCTCAAAAAACAAAAAATAAGATAAAAAACAAAGATACAAGCCAGGAATAGTAGTTCATACCTTTGATCCCAGGACTGGGGAGGTGGAGGCAGGAAGATGTATTTCATGTCATCTTTAAGTTACATAGCTTGTTCAGGCCTAGCCTGAGCTACAAGAGCCACTGAATCAAAAACAAAATTTTCGTCTAGGAGCAATGTTTTATTTATTTTTCTGTATGTTGAAATATTTTATGTAAAACTTGTGGAAGTTAGGGAAAATAACATTATTTCAGTGTTAGGAAGAAAAAAATATCAATATTAGAGCAAAGTTGCTGTTAAGCTAGAATTAATGAGTAGATATTTGTGAATCAGAGAATTAGAAATTGGGCAAGAGTGCATATATATGTATGTATATTTATTTGGATACGTCTGGTTCTTATTTGAAATATGTTTTATATGAGGCAGATGTTCATGAATATGTATTTAAATGTGGAATTTGCCTTCTTTTTCCTTTTTTTTTTAAGGTGAAAAGCAAGCAGCTACTCATATAAGTCTTGATCAAGAATATGACTCTGAGTCATCTCAGCAGTGGCGAGAACTTGAGGAGCATGTTGTGGCTGTGGCTAATAAAGGAATAATTCCATCCAGTTTCTACCCTACACAGTATTGTTTGAGCAGTTACTCCGATAACTCCAGATTTCCACTTGCAGTTGTGGAAGGTGGTATAATTGAATAAAAAATATTTTATGTGAATGAATGTTTTGCTTGCATGTGTGTATATGCACCACATGCATGCCTAGTGCTCCTAGAGGGTAGAGGAGGAGGATGGATCTCCTAGAATTGGAGTTAAAGATGGTGGGGAGCTGCCTTGTGGGTTCTCTGCAGGAGCCATCTCTCCAGCCCAATACTTGAATGTATATTCATGATTTTTTGTTCTTCTTGGAGCAAATTCCAGATAGTTTATGATCCCACATTACTGCAGGCCATGTGCACAAAGATAGCTCACTATGTACTGAGCTGCATTTGTAAGCAAGTGGTGGGGTTCTAATGTCCATGTATGTTACATGGTCTGGAGTACCAAGAGAGTGACATTAGGGACATCTAAGTCATTTCCAAACTGAGTTGTATAAGGTGACAAAAGACAGTCTAGGCAAAAAGACAGAAGGTGTGTTGAGAGGCAGTGTCAGGTTTATCAAAGCTATTAAATGTAGCCTTTTCTTTTGTAGAGCCAATTACAGTGGAAGTGGCTTTTAGAAACCCTTTGAAAGTTCCACTTTTGCTGTCCGAGTTGTCATTGCTCTGGAAGTTTCAGCCTAAAGATGTCAATGGGAAAGACATTGAAACAGCTAGAGAACAGGTAAGTTACTAACAGGTATCTGTGATGTGTGTATCTCAGCTGCAGCCTGACATTCTGTAGCTGTTTTCCTCTTTTTTCTACTTACTTATTAAAAACCACATGTGCTTACTCTTGATGTGTAAGAATACAGAAAAGCATGATCTTAAAACTATCTTCCTGTTATTTAGAAACAACTACAGTAACATTTTGCTGTTTATATTGATTTTTCATTTTTATGTTTTTTGCTCATCTTTTTATTTCCTTCTATTCATGTTGCTTTGTTCATTTATGTTGCTTGGTATGTGTTTTCTAGTCTTAAAACGTCTAATACTTCGTTTTTATGTGAACTTATGGATGATTTATAGACTGTTTTATTGTCATTTACTAGTTAGTTTGAAGGTTTCTATGTTTACTAACACAGTAATTCTATGGTGAATTTTAAAATTTAAATTGTGGTAGAATTTTGGGTCAAACCGATGGCTGCTTGTGTATTAGGCAAGCCACACCCACATATCCTATGGTATTTTTGTGCATAGCTTTTAAGTAATTATTTTGGCCATTGTTAACTGTCAGCAGTTGAACTTCCCTTGGGGTCTTGTCCTCTTGATGACTGCATCTTGGAATAGATCACTTATCCACTTTAGTTGAGTTAGGCTGAAGAAAATGAAAAATACACGTCAAGTGCCTTCTGTAGATAGGCTTTACTGTGGGGGTGGAAAACACATTGCACAGAGCTTAACATGGAGACACTAACTTCAGTTGATGTTACTCTTTGTAAATTTGGCCAATAAGATGTTAATGATTTGTTATTTTATTCATTAGTATGTATATTTTAAAAAAATATAATTTGTTCTTTAGATTACAGGTGAACCTGAAATGATTGGAACTGAAGTTATTTCAGAATTCTTAATTAACAGTGAAGAATCTAAAGTGGTAATTGTTATAATCATTTATCTGTCTTTTGCCTTTCTAAGCTTGTAAATGGAAAATAAAATTTCAAAGATCAGTTTAATTCTTTTAGCTGTTACATATTCTAGCTTTTTTTAATCTAAAACTTGAAATACTAGAGAACTGGAGTTGCCCCAAAGAAATCAATAAAAAAAAGTAGTAGTTTGTCTTTGAACAAGTTTCCAGAGAAGCCTGGTACAGGTGTTTCACCAGTTTTTGGTATTAGTATGGCAAATGTGCTGACACTTAGGTGCGCAGATTTGTTTGTTCGTTTATAGAGACAAGGTCTCACTGTGTAGCCCTGACTGGCCTGGAACTCACCTCCTTGAACTCACAGAAATTGCCTGCCTCTTTCTCTCTCAAATGTGGGGATTAAAGGTGTGTGCCACCAGGCCCAGCCCAAAGTTGGTTTGTGGGTATTCTTTTAGGGCTGGAATGTTTTTAGTGTGTGCAAGGCCTCATTTGAGTCCCAATACTACAAAATAAAAGAATCGTATTTTTGAGGATCCAGATTGTCTGGCATGGTGGTACACACCTTTAGTCCCAATACTTGGGAGGCAGAGACAGGTAGATCTCTTTGAGTTTGAGGCCAGCTTAGTCTACATAGCAAGTTGCAGACTAGCCAAAGCTACATAGTGAGACCTTAGCTCAGTAACAAAACAAAACAAAAACCCAAAACAATTGCTAAATTTACAGATTATCTTTTAAAAACGATGCTTTTTCATACTTAACCAGCAGGGGAGATACCACAAGTAAGAAAGTGATTTCCCAGGGCAAATGAAGGAAACTCTACTGCATAATTTGTGACAGGTGGTGGACTGTGTACGTGTTTTCCCCTGAAATAAAAATTAAAATAAAAAAAAAGAAAAATACTTTTCCATAAGAAACATTGTCATTTTAAAAGTTTAGCTCATGAGTTAATGCTGCAACATTCCAAAATTGAGGTACTGTGCTATTTAAGATCCTATGAAAACATAATAAGAATGACTTCAATATTTCCATAGGCAAGACTGAAGCTCTTTCCCCATCACATAGGGGAGCTGCACATTCTGGGAGTTGTGTATAATCTTGGCACTATTCAGGGCTCCGTGACAGTAGATGGCATTGGTGCTCTTCCTGGATGTCACACAGGTAAAGTTATAGCATCGATAAGCAGTTAGAAAAAGTAACTCTTAAACCGTCCCATAGAATACAGTGAATGAATAGAGGTGTTTTTCTAAATAGGTCTAGTGTGCCTTTCAAACATATCCAGCCTTTTGACATTGCCCATGTTATGTTGTCATCTACAAAGTTCCTATTTGAGAACAACAGTCAAATTACAAAAAATTATTGCCAAGAAAAATCTCATAATATTTTAAATGTGTTGGGCTGCAGGTTGGACACGCCTGCTATATAATGGCATCTAGACATGTATAAGCATATGTAATTTAGATTATTCTAACTTCTGGCTTAGGTTCAAAGGTATGGGGTTTTATTCCCTTGATAATATTTTTGTTACTGATGTTAATTTAGTAAATTCTAAGTAAATAAATTTTATTTGTTGAAATGTCTGCTGCCAATACAAAACCACCTTAGTATATTTTGTTTTTAATATTTCCTTTCTATCAAACAACATACTAAAGCCACTGTTTCCTCTGTCTTTGGATATTAAATACTCAAAGCCTCCTGTAGCAATCCATGCCAATAATCCTAGCTTCTTGGGAGACTGAGACAGGAGAATTGCAAAAATAGCCTGAGCAGTTTAGCCAGACAATGTTTCAAAATAAAAGTCATAAAATTTGGGCTATTGGTGTAGCTCCCTGGTAGTGCATCTGCCTAGCATAAGGTCCAGGTTCAGTCTTCACTACTGACAAAGAACAAAACAACAGGAAAAAAAATCACTGGAATTATTGTTATCTATACCCAAAAGGAGCACAGTTAGTTTTAAGCTGATATTCTTAGTGCCCTAAATAGTATTCTCTGCAGACTTTGAAGAAAACTAAAGATACATACATGCACTTCACATGGTTTGGTGGGTTTTGTTTGCTTGGTTTTTAAATAATTTGGAGAACTTTATGAGATCCTAATATTGCTTTATAATTGATATATAGTTGGTTTGAGTTTAGGTAGAAAAGATGCTGTGAAGGGAGTTTGTAATAAATTGCTGTACTTCCAGCACCTTATTTTACTGGATGTATCTTCTAACAAACTAAAATTCACTGCCGTTCATGTGGTGGGTGTGAATTTAGCATTCATAAAAGCTGATTATTAACAGTGGGAGTCTCCTGGAACACGTGCTGACTTTTGCCCTTGTAGTTAACATTTCCACCTGGCCATAAGAGAAACTCAGATAGAAAAGATGAATCAGCAGGTTTTGTTCCTACACAAAAATTGAGTATGGTCTTTTGAGTTTTCATACTGTATTTCTGCTTCCTGTTTGATAAGTGTTAGGCAGGTAATTTATAAGTAGTCTTGCTAATTTATTACATTTTTTAAAAGAGTGTGAGTGAGTATTGAATTTTTTTTAACTTTCCTTTCTCACTGGTACTTAACTCTTAATCTAATATCTCAGAATTATGATAGTCCATAAAATATAGCTAATAGGGTGCTAAAACAAGATACATTAAAGATCATAATTGTGTGACAATGACTGTGAATTAACATTAAAATAAGTCCCATCTTATAAACAGAATTTTCATGACATTTTAGTGTAGATACTTTTCATACAGAATGTTCATAGGGATCTGGGTACAATAACTTGTGGAAACACTACATTATATATCTAATGTGGAACCATTAGAGTAACCAAAGGCCTTCAGGAAGGAGTTGTATGCCCACCCTAGCTCTTTCAAACATGTGAGTACATGTTTTACTTGGGTGAAACCTCACATAGATACTGAAGAAGTTAAAAGAAAACTATCTATATTAGAATTTTCATTGTTCAGCATAATTAGTTATACATCTTCAAAATAGTGCTATATTTGGTATGAGTAAAAGTCAAAAGCTGACCTGTTTTATGCTTTACTTTTTATTTTTATGTTTTCTTTTTTATACTTAATATTTTCTCATGGCACACATCAACACTGGGCCAAAGACAGTTGTTCTTGGGTCTTTTTGATGAATAAGGATACTGGTTTTTAAAGACTTCTATTCAATGATGAGTGGCCTTTATGTAACATAAGTAAATCAAAAACAAAATGAGATATTAAATAGCATATCATAGATGATGTTAAACATGGAATTAAAGTATACTTACTGTTGTAATTACATGTGTTACTTAGCAATTACATGGAATTTTTCTAGCATTTATGGAAATTTATAGTATTCATATATTCAAGTTAAATTAAATCATGAAACCTATCATATTATTTTTAGAGTATTGATTTTTTTTTTTTAATTTCAGGGAAACATTCTTTGAGTATGTCAGTCCGAGGGAAACAGGATTTAGAAATTCAAGGCCCTCGACTTAACAACACGAAGGAAGAGAAGACGTCTGTCAAGTATGGTCCTGACAGACGTTTAGACCCTATAGTCACCGAGGAGATGCCGCTGCTGGAGGTATCGCACTTCTTCCATGTCATGGCTGTAACAGTTTGCAGAGCCAGATGATGTTTCAAAGAAATTAATTTTAGGTTGAGGTTGTTGATAGTACATTGAACTTTACTTTTTGTTGCTGTTGTTGTTTTGTTTTAAGGCAGGGTCTCTGTATGTAGTACTGACTGGCCTTGAACTCACAGAGATCTGCCTCCTGAGTGCTGGGATTTCAACTGCACTGTTAAACTATGGTTAAGCTAGCTAAATAGTTCTCATTGACAGAGGTCAGGCTCTGTGCAAATTGGCATTCCACCAGAGCCATGCTATAAGATGTAATCCTCAACATATTAATAGAAACTAGGAGAATATTTGTAACTCAGCACTTTGGTTACTGAACTTGATGACCCTTTTGCAATGTATAAAAATAATATGCGAGTGAATGCTTATAGATGGTCTAAGCAGTATACAAGTATGTGGGGATGAATGCATCTGGAAAGTAACCCAGACTCAGACAAATGACTTATAATGTGTGTGTGTGTGTGTGTGTGTGTGTGTGTGTGCGTGCGTGCGTGTGTGTGTGT
>LZPO01087167.1:285525-311479 GCA_001675575.1 Neotoma lepida | reverse complement strand
TGATTATTAAGGTATTTACCACCAGATTCACTGAGAGTTCCTTGGGAGGTAGAAGAGATAACTCACTTCCAAGGTGGTTTTTAAAATTTTTTGTCCTTTGGCTTGGTGGTTTCTGTAGACTCTTGAGAAGAGGACGAATGAAGTATTCATTACTGTACTGTAGTAGATGACGAATGAAGTATTCATTACTGTACTGTAGTAGATCTGTTTGCAAGGTGCTGACTAAATAGACCCTATAGCATTGGCCAGCAACTGCTACTCCTGTGTGCCAGGCAACTGCTACTCCTGTGTGCCAGGCAGTTAGCCAGTGTGCTCTGCGTTGTGTCTAATGCTAATGGAATCTTAAAGGAAAACATGATCTGGGTGGATTGGGGTTTTTAATTTGTTTAGATTATTTTTGAAACAAGTTCTCACTAAGTAGCTCTGGCTGTCCTAGAACTCTATGTAGACCAGGCTGGCCTAATTCACAGAGATCCACCCTAGTGCTGAGATTAAAGACATGTATTACTGCATCTGGCATGGGTGGTTTTTAAAAAATTACATTTATTTGTTTATTGTGTGGGTGCACACACACACACACACACACAGAGGCATACATACCCCTTGCAATTATGGGTTCAGAGGACAGTTTGCCAGAGTGAGTTCTCTTCTTCCACCATGTGGGAATTGAATTCAGTTTATCAGGCTTGGCAGCAAGTACTTTTACCCGCTGAACCATCTTGTCAGACCTTGGTTTAGTTTTTGGAAAGAGCATCTCACTACAATCCCTGGCTGCCTTGAACTGGAGAGCTCCTTCCTACCTTAGCCTCACAATTGATGAAACTTTAAGTGTGAACTACCTACCATACCTGACTTTTGTTTTTGATTTGTGTGTGTGTGTGTGTGTGTGTGTGTGTGTGTGTGTGTGTGTGTGTGTGTGTGTTGGGAAACTAAATCTCACTACATATCCCAGGCCCTCACACCTCTGGGCTCCAGCAAGCCTCTTGGCAGAGTCTACTGCAGCCACTGGAATTTGGCATTGAGTGAGGAATGTATTTATTCTTATCCCTCTGCTTGCAAGTGAGAAAGCCTAATCTAGTACAGGTAATTGGATGCCTGCCTACCAATACTCCAAACCTCTTTTCCCCCCATTAAAACTACATCTATTTAATTTTTTTTCATACAACACTTTTCCATGTTAGCATTTCTATATGACTCTACCTAGGTGGCTCTAGATAACAGTCTATGCTAGTCCTTAACTCTATAGGAGTCTATATACAGGGTCTAGATAGTTGGTATGTTTTTCACCACATCCCAAGACTACAAACCCTAGGAATGGACCTGAACACAAGCTGAATGTCCCTTGTAAGAAAAGTCATTGTCTTGGTTGTTCAGCTAAAGTTTCGGGGCTGGTTTGAATAGCAGCCAGGCCAAATGGGTGACCTGTACCAAAACAAAACATCATGCCCCGCTTGTCTCTCCTGTGGGTCCAAGGAAGGACCTAGCATTTATCCATATGAACCTATAGGCATTTAATGGTCCTGCATTTGCACAATGGCTTTCCCTTAGGAGCTTTTGCTGTCCCTGATAATTGTTTCACAATACTTGTACTGCACCCACTTTCTGACAAACCTGAATCCCCAATCTCATTAACAATCTAAAAAATTTACCACTCATAGGCAATTTTGGAATGTGGGTTTTTAAGATGGATACTCAATCCATTTCTCCAGGTGACATATATGGTACACTACCAGGAACACTACAATCATCCCTCAGCATTGGACTCTAGATACTTGTACCTTCAGGGGTACTTCTCTAATAAAAAGAGCAAGAAATGACTGGCAGATGAATGTATATAAACCAGGAACTGTGCTAGACAATGTACATGTTTTCATTTATAGATTAAATAAAATATATGACACAGTAAACATTTTTCAAAATCCCAAAGACGTCTAATGCATCAATTTTTATTCTTAGAGCATTTCCATTTTACTAGAACAAATAAGTACATTTAGATCCATCTCACTTATGAAAGTGCTTGGAGAAACTTAAAATCATCCAGTACTTCATTTTAGACAATAAAATGCAAAACATGATAATGGTATTTTACTGGAAACTTCTCGGAATAGCAATGATTTCCTCCCATAGACTAGTGACTCACTTATTATCACAGATAAATTCCTGTTACGCAGTCTGAGGGCAGCTCCTGTAGGGCAGGGACAGAGCTTGGCCTATGACAAACTATAGTTCGGACTGATTGGGGGAGTGGAGAGCCTGAGAGCAGAATCACCAGCAGTGAGGCAAGTTCAGATCGTGGATACCAGGACATTGTCTCTAAAATTAAGTGTGCCTTTTTCCCCCTTTAATTGGTTAGCAGATCCCTGAAGAAGAGGGAGATTAGGTTTGCAAATCAACTCCTCAATCTGCTGCAAGATACAGAATAAAAGAAATGAGGGGCTGAGTATAGTGGTGTAAGCATTTAATATCAGCACTTGGGGAGCAGAGACAGGCATCTCTCTGAAGTTTGAGGACAGCCCAGCATGTGTATTGAGTTCCAGGCCATCTAGGACAACACAGTGGGACCCTGACTTGAAAGAAAGAATGATAAAGAGAGATAAGGGCAGAGATTTTCTGAGTATTTCAGTACCACCTCACTTTGCTTCTTTATTTTATTTTTAATTCTTTTCATTTTTTAAAAAGAAAGATGTATTTATTTTTATTTTATGTGTGTAGGTGTTTAGCCTGTATGTATGTGCCCATGGAGGCCAGAAGAGGGCATCAGAACCTCTGGAACTGGAGTTATAGTTAAACCACCATGTGGATGCTTGGAACCAAACCCCAGTCTTCTGCAGGAACAAGTGCTCTTATCTCCATATCTCCAGCTCTTCTTTTTTCTTTTTTAGAGGCAGGGTCTCACATGGACCAAGCTGTCCTTGAACTCACCAAGGATGACCTCGAATTTCTGTTTCTGCCTCTACCTCCAGACTTCTGAGGTTGCAGGAAGCAACACCTCACTCAGTTTATATTGTGCCAGGATGGAACCCAGGGCCTCATGCATGCTAGGCAAGCCCTCTACCAACTGAGCCATGTCCTAGCCCTCTTTTAGGTCATTACCATTAGTCAACTGTCATGACACTGGGGGTTTCAGTTAGTGGATAAAGGGGTTTAGGGTCTGTTTCAAGTTATTAAGTGGCCATCTTGGACCTGGCTGGTATGAGCTAACTTACTTAAAGAGGCACTCTTGGCCTTCAGACATTTTTATCTTATCTTTGAAGACCAGAGAGGTAGAGACTCAGGTCACATGAGGCATGGAGGGCTGACTATAGTCTAGCAGTTCATTGCAGCCTGTGGCCTGGAAACGCTCCTCTCTTTCTCTCTGGCTTCTCATTAAGCTCACCTTCTGGAATCTTTCGTCAACACACTCACTGTGCTAAGGACTCATCAAGTGCTGTTCGTGTATGCATCCATTTACACTTAATTCTCGTAACAGCCTTGTAATGGAGATACTCTCCTGCCTCCCCTTCCAGTTCACGGGTTGAGGAAGTGATGTAACCTGCTGCAGGTCACCCAATTACCAAGTGTCAGGTCACCCAGTTAGTATCAAGTGCCAGAGTTCAAACTGAAACACAAATCTAGACATTTGTGTGCAGGTTCTCTCCTTTGGGAAATAAAGGTCTCAGGTAGCCCAAGGTGGACTCAAACTCACTGTATTGCTCAACTGAAGGCTGGCCTTGAACTCCTAATCCTCTAGCCCCCACCTTCTAAATGTTGAGATTCTGGGTACAAGCCACCACACCCAGCCTGTCTGTGGAAACTCTCTAGCCATTTCTGCAGTCTTGATCAAGGTTCATACCTTTTCAGAAGGAGAAAAGTCATAAATACCACTATCTCTCTCTCTCTCTCTCTCTCTCTCTCTCTCTCTCTCTCTCTCTCTCTCTCTCTCTCTCTCTCTCCCTCTTCATCTCTTTCTTGACTTGATCTGTAGCCCTGTCTAGCCTGGAAAACATTATTTTGATTTCCATCAACTTAGTTCTAACTTAAGAACAACTTCTTCAAGCACAGAAGGAGAAATACTCTTTTCCTGTCTCAGGTAAATATCTCTACATAGCTTGCTGGAAATCATGCTCTATCTTCTGAACCTGGTTCTAGCAGATGTTTCCTGCCTTCAAATTCTTCTCATTAACCGTCTCTGGATGTGGAAATACCCAAAGTTTTACTTTGTATCTATCAATCCAAGTGACTTCACAGGAACTGTTATACCATATAGCCCTGACAGAGCACCCCAGTATATTACTATAAAGTGACAGGTGTAATGCCTAAGGAAACCAGGCAGCCATTATCATTCCCAACATGAAGCTTAAGTGTTGTCTTCTCTAGGAGACCCTTTCAGCTTTCTTCTTCAGCTTTTTCCATTGGCCCTCAGCATAAACTTCTGTGATCATCAGCATTGTAGCAATAAGATTGTTCTGGACCATCCACCTAGATTGAAGACTCTTTGAAAACAGAGGTTGAATCCAATCTTCCTGTATATGCCTGGCCCAACATCTTGTATGCAGCAATGACACATGAAACAGAATTTAATCCTTCAGCATTTTTTTCATTTAGCAAATATTTATTGAGTTGCTACTATATGCCAGACATCATTCTAGACTGCAGGGAGCTGGCATCATGTAAAGCAGATGAGGAATCAGATTTCATGTGGTCCAGCATCAGAGCATGAATGACTCTTCAGGTTATATAGAGAAACGTAATTCAGAAGACAGTGTTAGGGCCTTGAGAAGTACTGTTTTACAGAAGGAGGCTACACACCAACTGCTCTTATAAGGCGCTCTTGTTTGTTTGTTTATTTATTTGTTTGTTTGTTTTAAGAGATGAGGTCTTATGTAACCCGGTCTAGCCCCAAACTCACTAAGTCACTAAGGATGACCTTGAATTCCTGATCCTTCTGTCTCTCTCTGCATCTCAAATACTGGGAAGACAGGCATGTGTCACCACACCCAATTTACTCAGCACTGGAGATTGAACCCAGAGCCTTGAGCGAGTGAGACATACACTTTACCCATTGAAGTACATTCCTGAACTTGTAGGTGGTGACCTGAGTGAAGAGAAGAGCACAGCATGAACATGTGTGAACATCTGTGAACACCTGTCTTTGTGAACATGTGTGAAGCTGCTTGCTTAGGATATTCAGCTATGTATTTACCTCCAATATTTTACTAAGAAAAATTATTGCATATTTAGAACACATGAAAAAATACAGTAAAGCCACATTTCTACTACTTAGATTCCACTACAAACATTTTAATCCTTCCATCCTCTATTGTCCTGTTGCCATCTTGCTTTTCAGTTCATTACAAAACAAAGCCATCAGTGTATTTTACTTTAGTACTCGGAAATGCATCTCGATCCCCTCCACCCTGGGTTTTAATTTCCATTTAGTAAAATGAAATGGACACATAGTATTTTATGTTTATTTATTTATTTTATTTATGTGTGGGTGCCTGCATGCCACAGTGGTCAGATGACAACTTCTGGGAGTTGGTTCTGTTATTCTATGACATGAGTTCCCGGGATTGAACTCAGGTCATCAGGCTCGGCAGCAGACGCCTTTACCGAACGTAATAAGTTTGGCCACTTCTTGCACCGCATAGCCCATGTTTCTATTGCGCTATGGACACTTATCATTATCCCAGGAAGTTCCCCAAGTCCTGTCTCATCAACCCCTAGTCCCTCTGTCCTAAGGACAACTGTTGGATTGCTTCCCACCCCAGATTCATTATGGCTCTATTCTAGGACTGAATAGAAACAGAACCACACATGTGCTTCATGTGGTTAAGATCCACACGGGCCATTGCCTGTGTTTGTAGCTCTACTGTACACACAGTTGAAAGGGGGGCATTTAACAATGTCTAGAAGCATTCTGGGCTGTCACAGCTGAGAGATTGCTGCTGGGATCTAGTATTTAGAGACTAGAGTTTCTGGGTATGGGGATGCACCCTCAGGTCTAATACTTGGAGGGTAGAAATGGGAGGGCAGGGAGCCAAAGGATCGTCTCTGGCTACATAGTGAGCTCAGAGTTAGCCTGAGCTACACGAGCCTCTGTCTCAACCCCTCCCTCCACAAAGAGGCCAGAGATGCTGTTAAATCATTCATAATGTGCAAATTAGATTTCCTTTCACTCCAAATCCGCCACCATCATCCCCGTCATGGACATCACTACAAAGAATTACCCAGTTCTGTCCATAGTACTGAGGTTGAAAAGCACAGGTGTGAAGCATTATCTCTGCACCCAACAGCTGTTATTGCCAGCCATAATTTATTAAATGTGGATCTTTGACTAATTTTAGACTTGTGATTTTTTTTTAATTTTTATAAAAGGACTCTATTTTAACCCTGTCTCACTTTTGTATGTGTGTGGGGCGGTTCTGGGGGTCAAACCCAGGGCCTGGTGCATGCTATGCTAGTGTTCTACTACTGAAGTACATCTCCAGCCCCCAAAGAAGTTTTCTTTAATAGGAAAATTCATTCCCCAATAGCAAGCTCATGCTGGAGATTTGGGGGTGTGGTTCTCACCTGGGGACCATGGAGCCTATTGATTCAAACTTTCAAAAAGCTTAGGCTCTGCCATTGTTGGTCTCTGCAGACAACAGGAAACAGATTAAAGACGTTCATCTTGCTTTGCTTTGCTTTTTTCAATAGTGACAGAAGTGGCCACTTGATCCAGAGAAGGCTCTGATTATCACATAGTTTTATCTGTCCCCTTCAGGAACAATATTCCAAGGACAGAAATAAGCCTGTTGGAGAGCGAGTAAAGAGGCAGGCACTTCGAAATAGTCTGTTGCATCTTTCAAGCAGAAGTTATTGGCTATGATACAGAGAAAATGAGATTCATAGAGATGTATTGGAGAAAACTAACATTAAATGTCTCATAAATGTAATGACTACTGTTTTGAGCTGCCCGGTAGATTTCCCTATCAAGATTGCCTCAAGGCTAAGTTTCTTGTTTCAGTGAGATCCGTGATTAGCATTCAGCTAGCTGCCAGTCACCTTAGACAGGACAAAGCAGAGAACTGCTCTCCAAGCACTGCTGTGAGCCAAACAGATGACTCAGAGGGTAAAGATGCGTGAGTTCAAGCCCCAGTACCCATGTGGTGGGGGGAGAGAACCGACTCCTGCAAGCAGGTGTGTGACCCCCTGCACAAAATATATTTTTTNAAGTCTAGATTTTGGAAGACCGCAATTCAAATCACAATCAGTGACATTTTCTAAACTTCTGGAGAATTCTCTCAGCCCCCAGTGCCTGTTCCATACCAAATAAGATTGTGTGCCTGAAACCCAAGATCTCACGTGAGCATGTGAGAGGAAGGACGTTTGGAACAGAAGTGAGAATGGTGCACTGTGGAAATCTACAAACTCTCTAGCTGCTCAGAAGACATGTTTCTGCAATGGAGTCTGGGGAATCTGGTGCTATAGAGAGGAAGGGGGAGGGAGAGGAAGGGGGAGGACACGGAGGGGGAAGGGGAGGGAGAGGAAGGATAGGGAAGACAGTGGTGGCTTATCAGACAGATTGTTTCAACTGCCCTGCTTGACAAGAATAGCATAGGCCACTAGGTCGTGGTGGCGCACGCCTTTAACCCCAGCACTTGGGATGCAGAGGCAGGCAGATCTCTGTGAGTTCGAGGCCAGCTTGGTCTACAGAGCGAGTTCCAGGACAGCCAAGGCTACACAAAAACCCTGTCTCAAAAAACAAAACAAAACAAAAAAAGCACAGGCTATTAATTGTCCTTAGTTCATACATGTTACTTAGGAACTAAGCATTCACCATCAGTAATTACTACTCTAGTGACATTATATGTCTTCAAGGGACTAAGCTAAAGGTTAAAATTAACCAGGTTATGGGCATAGACCTCCATAGAGCATGACTGTTGTCCACCATGCCCGATGGGAGTTTATTTTAAGACTATGTTCATTGGTTTATACTTTTAACATACATATAAATCACATGTACCTCAAGAAAATGTAAAAACTTATTTTAAATAATTTAAGCACCCAATTGGCATTTTACAAAGATTTAGATGTGTGTGTGTGTATGTGTGTGTGTGAGTACACACGTCTGTGTGAGTGCATGTACCTGTGCTTGTGCACAGAGGCTAGAAGAGGGTGTTAGGTGTCCTCCTCTGCCCCTCTTTGCCTGTCCCTTTGAAGTAGGGTCTCTCATTGAACCTGGGTTCATGTTCCCAGTGATCTTCCTGTCTTTGCCTCAGAGCTGGGATAATAGACGGATACAAGATGCTCAGCTAGTTGTGTGGGTGCTGGGATCTGAACTCTGGCCTTTATGGTTGTGTAACAAGCTCTCTTAATCACTGAGCCATCTCCCCAGCCTCACGATCGGCATTTTCAGAAGAGAACCTTTATCCTTTCTGGTTAACAGTATATGACAAGAGGCAAAAGGGCAACGAGCAAAGAACAAAGCCACCCTGTCACAAGCAGCTCGGCTGGACGTGACCAAGCTGTGCCTGTGCAGTGTGTTGACATGTTTTCCCAAACACCAAGTATTCACTAACTCAAGCTCCCATGCTGTGTGGTATTCTGATAACCCATAACATACCAGACCCACTCGATCTGTTAGGAAAATTGTAAGCCTGCCTTCCTTGGGGACAGAATTTTCACAAAAATGGCAACAGGCTTCTAGCTAGAACTGTTGGTAGATTTATAGTTGAAACTGCATTTCCTTAATGTCCAATTCAAAACAAAATACAAAGCAAAAGACGCCACTAAGTGTGGCATTTCTCAGAGTTCGTGATCAGGGCTAGACTGCTAGGGTATCAGCAGGAAGTTGTGGTGAACACTCAGTACTGTAGTAAAGGCAGAAGACACGTGTGTGAATGTGATTCATCACAACACAAACCTGAACACACCAGGGCACGCCTGTTCCTGTCACCCTCTTCTCCTCTCTGAGCTCAGCCCAATCAGAAGGCCCTAACTCACACTGGCCAGAGGTGTTAAAACCACTCTGTGACCAAGAGGCATCTGTGGATTATCACACATTTACAAGTTGACTAATTCACCAGCTATACTTTTTTTTCTAAGGTATTTGTTTGTGAACTAATGCATTTAATTAAGGTTACATACGTGAGGATGGGTGAGGTGTCATTTATAGGAGCAGGGAGAATTTATTAGTGCCTACAGCACTGAAGAAACACATTTCCATTCCCCAGACACTGTTAACTGAATGTTACTCCTCAGGGAGGCCCACCTCATAAGCCCCTCCCCTCTAGCAATGGTTATAAGTCCTGAAGGGGATGAGGGAGACAGTGCTCTCAGTAGGCTTCCTATGGTATCTGTGAGAGGGGAGGGGCTGCTGCAGATACTGTGGCCTGAGCAGCTGTCTGGATCCTAACATGAATAAGGAAGATTAATATCAGCCTTCTCATGTGACCACACCCATGTAACCACATATGAACACTCCTCACACACAGAGAAGAAAAAAAGAAAATTATAAATGTAATAGCAGCTATAGTCTGAAGTCTGTAGTAAATATAAACATTTGGGCTTCATTTCTTCTCTCTGCCTTCAAACTAGTGCACAGGTACAGAATATGCAATGCTTAGTTGAACACAAATTCAATACGAAACTTCATTAGTGAGGACAAGCTTTCCTATGAATTTCAACACAAAGGGAGCGAAGTGTGCTGGTGTAACTACTTTGCCATAGGCTAGCACCCACTGTAGCATGCAGAGGTGAGATGCTGAAGATTTTGTGTAGGTGAATGTTTTGTCTGGGTCCCGCCAGGCCCCACTCGGTCCAGCCCACCCAGCGGTCCCGCAGCCACCTATAAATTAATAACTCAAAAGCTTATATTAACTACAACTGCTTGGCCATTAGCTCAGACATACTACTGACTAGCTCTTATACTTAAATTCAGCCCATTTCTATTAATCTATGTTTTGCCACGTATTCTGTGGCTTTACCGGTCTACAGGCATGTTGTTCCTTCCCCGGCGGCTGGCATCTCCTGACTCAGCCTTCCTCTTCCCAGAATTCTCCTTGTTTGTTTATCCCGCCTATACTTCCTGCCTGGCTACTGGCCAACCAGCATTTTATTTATCAATCAATCAGAGCAACACATATTCACAGCATACAGAACAATATCTCCATCAATTTTGTGTATATTTGTCAATTACATACACTGTATACAGAGCAGAGTGAATGCCCAGAACATGCAGAGAAACATTTGCAAAGGTCCAAGTGTAAGCACACTAACATGTTACTTTTGCGACTACTTCTTTCCCACACCCCTTAGCCACTGAATGAGGACAAACTTCACACAGAGGCAGTGTTACAGTTCCATTCCCCAAAGAAAAGACTTCATGTCAATTTTAGTGAAAAGATAGCTACAAAATAGTGTTCACTACCTCTACATTGAATGTGCGTTGGGTCCTTCTAAATATATCAATAGACTATATGTTAAAAAAAAGAAAGACTCAATCTGCCCACTGCGTACACAAGCAGCCTTTAGTCCACAGAATATTTATAACAGTCCTGGGAGTGTTTTCAGGGGCTGCTGGAGAGATGGTTCAGTGGTTAAGAGTGCTTGCAGAGGTTCCCAGTACCCATGTCAGGTGGCTCACAACTGCCCATAACTAGCTCCAAGCATCTGATGTCTGAGCACCCTTCCCACCTCATTCACTCTCTCTCTTTCTCATACTTGAATATCAATTAAAAAAATGTTTGAGACATGGTCTTACTATACAGCCTTGGCTGGCCCAGAAATCATGATGTAGACCAGGCTGGCCTCCCACTCACAGAAATTCATCTTCCTCTGTCTCCTGAGTGCTGAGATAAAAGGTGTGTGCTATCATGTCTGGTCCATCGGTTCTTACCTCTGGCTGCCTATAGATCTTAGCACCTACTTTGCAGGTAGGCTAGGGAATTGTTCGTGCTTCCTTCAGGGCCTAGGAATGGGCATAGACGCAGGTTGGTGGCTTTACTTCTGCTCTTTCTTGAGACGCTGCCATGTTTGGGGGTAGCATATTCAATGAGGAAACGATGTCCCGAGGCTGTCTCAGAAGCCTAACCCCACTTCAGCAGTGCTGGTGAGGAGTGAAGCTGGAGCATGAACATCTCAAACCACCGCGTTTGCAAAACCCTCAGCCCCTGAGAACTGCCCATTCTCCTTCACATCTGTCCCCTTCATAAGTGACATAGAATATGCTTCAGCCTTCCAGAGCTTCAGCTAGTAAATCTGTGTCATTCAAGCTCCCTTCCTTCTTAGCTCATCCCTCCCGCCCTCCCCTCCCCCACCACTGTCANTCTTGGCACCTCCTCCCATTTGCACAGCATCCGATCTCTTCCTTCCCCCGTCTGCCTTGGGAAACATTAAGGAGCACAGCACCTGGGAATGTCAATCCCAGGCCAAGCAGATGCTCTCAAATGACTGTTTCTTTCTTCTCTGTTTTGGCAGCAATGTAAAATTCTTAGGCAGGTTTGGGGGAAGCTGTGTAGAGCTGAGGCAGGCATGAGTCATCTTCAGGGCCCCCAGATGCATGGAGGGAGTTTGGCTGCCATCTTCCCTTTACAAAGCAATTCTAAGTAAATGCAGCTGCTTCTGAAAGCCATGTCCAGCCTGCTGTGGCCAAGAAAATGGTTGGCGTCCCTGTCCAGTCTCTACTAATATGAAGTATTTCCTCTTCTGTACATTTTCATTTCTTCTTTTAGCTACATTAACTTCCTCTTTACTTCCATGGCATACAACCCATTAAGCAACATTCTGAAGTCCGAACACTGTGAGAATGAAAACCACAGACTGACAAAGCCACTCTGCCCTGGCTAATTTGAGACTCTACTGTGCTGATCTGGTAGGAAGCTCTGCATGTGCTGTCATACGTCTGGGTATCAGATCACACAGCACCCCAGAGTTCTAAATGAAATTATGGGCATCTGTTTCAGACAGTTCATCTTAGTCTTGCCATCTTCAGACACAGTGTGTATTTACTGTATGGACAGACTCTTGATCTTAGTTTTATGGAGTAGTCTTTTCTCCTCTCGTATCTTTCTCATAATTCTGCTGTTCTGCTGTCGGTACACAGGGAGCAGCCACCCATGACCACACTTTCTTTGCTGAGGTCTCTGCCTGCTTCAAACAAACCATGTCTTTGTGAGGAAGAATCACTTCCCTTGACATCTGAGGTGTGACTAGACCTTACCCAGGACCTTAACCTGTCCCTCTAAAACCATTAAACAATTTCCTAGGAACAGGAGTGCTGAAGTTGTCCTATTTCCCATTTACAATGTCAATCTCCCAAATGAGAAGCCTAAAAAGTATTAAAAGTATTTAAAACTAGGGACTGTTGAGATGACTTGGTGAGTGAAGACACTTGCACGAAAACCTTGCAACCAGATTAGGTCAATGGAAGCCACTTCAAGATGGAAGGAGAGAACGGGTTCCACAGTTGGCCTCTGATCTCCACATGTGTACTACAACACACATCCCTACTTCCTCTCATGCATACAGCACACAGTAAAAATAGTCATGGGCCACAGAATGTTATTCTGGCCAATTGTGGAAGAAGATATTGTAGCCATCTTGGTGTGTGTACGACACTGAGATTTCAAATGATGTGGGCAGTGTCTACAGATTGATTTCAAAATGTAGTTAAGTAGCACACTGACAACCAACCCTGAGGGAATAAGACTCAGAAATCTGATTTGTGCTTCAAACAAACCATTATGTCACTGGTGCCTTTGATTAGCTTTAGACTTAATCAGTTAAAAAGATATTTTTAATGAAACAGATGCCAAGCTGAAGCCTTGCTGGATAATGCTGCTTACCCTATTTTTACACCAGCTCAGCTGCTTTGATTACACCAATTGCCCATTTTCAGCAGGATATGATATTGTTTTCTATAATTAAAATGTTGTACAAGGACTGGCAAGATGGCTCAGCAGGTAGGGGCACCTGCTGCCAAGCTTCATGGTTGGTGCTCAGTACTTGGGACATGCACGATAGAAGGAGAGAACCCAAACCCGAAAGTCCTTCTCTGACTGTCACTCATGCACCCCTCCCCCAACACATAAAGAAATAAATGCAATAAAAATGTAAACGTCATATACAATTGATAAAAACATCATGTAATGCTAGTGCTGCAAACTTTCTGTTTTGAAATAGCTTCAGAAAGGGTTCTTTGGTGCCAATATATATTCAGCAGGTAGAATGAAGGCTCTGTATTTGACAGAGCTGCCTACAACTCTGTCACAAGGATGAAGAAACGCAGTTTGGTCAAAAATATTAGTATTTGAGCAGGTGATATGGCTTGGTGAGTATGGACCCTTGCTACTAAGCGGGACCACCTGAGTTTGATCCCCAGGACCTGCCCTTGAGTTCTTTACTTGGCTTCTCTTGATGATGTAACTGGTAAGACAAATAAACTCTTTCCTCCTCAAGTTCCTCTTGGACAGAATGTTTTATCACCACAATGGGAGGCAAACTAGGAAGCAGGGAGGTTGAAAGGGGGATGTGGGAGCAGAAGAGAGGGGAGGGCACTAGCGAGATGAGTGCAGTCAAATACGTGATATACTTCAAAGAAAACTTTCCTTATGAAACTCGTCACTGTGCACAATAATGTACACACAAACATTTAATAGGGCTAGGAATGCAGCTCAGGTGGTAGAGTGTTTTCCAAGAATGGTTTTGACGCGCCCCCCCCCCATAAAAGCAGCTGTAGCAGTGAAGCACTTGGGAGATAGAGACAGGAAAAATCACAAGTTCAAGGTTTTCTTTGGCTACATGTTTGAGGCCAGTTTGAGCTAAATAAGGTTTTGTCTTAAAATTATTTTTAAATAAAACCTAAAAAGATTAATACTAAAATTGGAGTATATATAAAGTGTGTTAAACACAAATGCCTGGTTCTATAGAATTATAAACCTTTGGCCATTAGTTTGGACTCAAAGAAAGCTGAGTCTTGAAAACTCAGAATCAAAATAAGTGTTCAGCTTATATTTACATTTCACATTTTTCACTAGGAGTCCATGAAGATCCAGAAAGATCTTTAAGCAATCTAGTCCCTGCCCTGCCACTAACTCTGTGACTGGCAGTAGCTCCCATCAGAGTTTTCAGAAGAGGCTTATTGCAAAACATTCCCATGCTGGGCATGGTGGCACACACCTTCATACCAGGACTCAGAAGACACAGGCAGGTTGATCTTTGTAAGTTTGAGACTGGTCTGGTCGATACAGTGGGTTCTAGGCTAACCAGGGCTATATACCGAGTCCCTGTCTCACAAAACAAAACGAACCAAATAGCCACACGTAATTCTCCTCTTGAGGGCTGGAAAGATGGCTCATCACCTAAGACAATGTACTGTAGAGGATCTGAGTTCAGCATCTAAGACCCATGATGTGGGGCTCAACTACTTGTAACTCTAGCTCTGCCCAAATCTGATGCCCTCTTTTCAGGTCTACGGGCTTCTGTACTCCTGTGGACATGCCCACATAGGCACATAATTAAAACTAATAGAAATAAATCTTTATTGCATTGGTGTGATATATTTGTTACAACTGATGAGTCAAAATTGATACATTTACTAGCTAAAGCCCATAATTCACATCAGAGGTTATGCTTGGTGTCATTTATTCTATGGCTTGTGTGTCTGTGTCTATATACATATATCCATGTGTGCTTATGTATGTGGAGGCCAGAAGTTGACCTCANGTGTCTTCATCAATCCCTCTGCACCTTATGTTTTGAGAAAAAATGTCTCCTATTGAACTGGAGCTCACAACTGTGATTAAACTAGCTGGCCAGGGATCCTTCTGTCTCCACCTCCCTAGTGCTGGGACTACGGGGGTGTGTCTCTGTGTCTGCTTTTTCTGTGCCCTCCTTTTCCAAGAGGGAATGTTTACTGTGTATACATTTTTACATCACTTTGACTAATGTAGCTGACATGACCAGCCAAACAAATGCCTTGAGTCTCAGTGGAGACTTTAGATGTAAGTCTTTGGGATAATGTTAAAATGGTTAAAACTATGGGGACTTGAGGTTGGTGTGGTGGCAACATGCTTGTAATCCAGCACTTGAGAGGTAGATGCAAAAGAATCAGGAATTCAAGGTCAGCCTTGTCTACATAGTGAGTTTGAGGCCAGGCCAAGTGACATGAGGCTGTCTCAACAAACAAACAAATGAGACCCATGGGTACTGTCAAAGTAGGACTGAATATATTTTTGCATTTTGAGATGTCCCAAGCCTTTTGTGACTGGAACAGGATGCCGTGTGCCGTGGCCCGAACCTGGAATGTTTACTATGTGCTTTTGTCTTGAATGTCCCCTGGTGGAGGCTATTTTGGAAGGTTCTGGAAACTTTGGAAGGTGGCCTCTCCCTAGAGGAAGTAGACCTCTGGGGTGAGTCTTTGAAGGTATATTATCTCTATCTGCTTCTTGTTGTTTTGTTTCCTGGTCTACAGTGATGAGCTGTTTTGCTACTTCCTCTGCACCAGGATGGCTGAAGAAATGTTTGATTCCATCGGATGCTCTGTGGCAGGCTCCTCAGTAACTGAGACCAGTGCTGAAGTCACACCTTCCTTACTGAGTTCCTCTCCAGGGTAGTTCTGGAAAGAGAAACAGTGAGGCATCCCATGCCTCCTAACGAAACGGATTCTTTTCAAGGCATTCCTGATGGATCCATTTACCATTATCTGTTGGTGGCCTGGCTGTAGCCTGACATTTCAGGCCAGCCTGAGAGAAGGCAAAGGCAGTGAAGATAAGGATGTCTGCAGCTCACTGTCTTAATTACTCCTTTATTTTATGTGTGTGAGTATTTTGCTTACATGTACGTCTGTGCACCACTTGTGTTCTCGGTGCCCATAAGCCAGAAGAGGGTGTCAGATCCTTCAGAACTGGAGTGAGAGATGTTTTTGAGCTGCCACGTGGGTTCTGGGAATTGAACTCTACTCCTCTGGAGGAGATCTTGGTGCTCTTAACCATTGAGCCATCTGTCTAGCCCCATATCTAGCTTTTAAAGATATTATTAATTTATTTTTATTTTTCCTTTGACACAGAGTCTCACGTGGCCCAGTCTAGCCTCAGATTCATTATGTAGTTGAATATGACCTTGAAGTCCTGATCCCTCTGCCTCTACCTCTCCTCTGCTGACATCAGAGCATGTGCCATCATGTCTGGCATTGATTACCTTTTAATTGGCAAATAAAAGTTACATACATATTTGCTATGTACCATGATGTTTTGATGTTTATACATTGTCAAAGGATTAATTCAAGCACATTAACATATGTATTTAATCAAAATGTAATCCTTTTGACAGGTTTACATTGCTAAGAAAATGTTAAAATGTATTTTTTTTTTCCATTTTGGAGTGGGGAAGAGTAGTAAGAAAGAGCATGGTGGGGGGAGGGATAGACAGGACTAGGAAGGGTAGATGAGCATGCTGGCTTCTGGTATGTACCCAAATAGCCCAAGTGATAGCATGCAGAAGTGAGGAACGAGAGAACACTCTCGAGGGTCTACCATAATTATAAGCAGAGCTGGGCTGTGAAGACAGCTTACCTGTGCTCACTCCGCGTCTGGAGGAAGAGTCAACTCTTCTGGCTCTTGAAGAATTAATTCTTCAGCAATAGGAGAGGCTGGTGCTATCATTATAGGGAGACAGAAGTGACTAGTAGTTAGGATGAGGCTTCAAAACATGGCCCAAAAGTAAATTATTGCTGGGCGGTGGTGGCGCACGCCTTTAATCCCAGCACTCGGGAGGCAGAGGCAGGCGGATCTCTGTGAGTTCGAGGCCAGCCTGGGCTACCGAGTGAGTTCCAGGAAAGGTGCAAAGCTACACAGAGAAACCCTGTCTCGAAAAAACCAAAAAAAAAAAAAAAAAAAAAAAGTAGTTATTGAGTGACTACTGTGTCCCAGGCAGCAGTGATAAAAATATTTCACTATCCCCCCCTTGAGTTTACTGAGTTGTGAGGATTATTAGGAATCATTATATTTTTCAAGTAACCTCCAGTCTATTTTCAAATGCATATTGATGTGTTATGGTATGAAATTATGGCAGTGTTGATGGAATTTACAACAAACATTCGAATTCTGTATTATTATGCTCAGTGTGATGGCTAGGCTTTAATTGCCAATTTGACACAACCTGAAATTAGCTGGAAAGAGAGTCTCAATGAAGAACTGTTAACGTTAGGTTGGCCTGTGTGCATGTCTGTGGGGGATTGTCTTAATTAATTGATATAGGAAGGCCCAGTCCCCTGTGGGCAGGACCATACCCTAAGTAAGAAGTCCTGAATGGGCAAGAATAGAGAAATCACCAAACAAGCAAGTACCATGTATGAATTCNTTTCTCTTTGCTCTTGACTGTGGACATGATTTATTAGGTGCTTCAAGCACCTGCCATTGTGACTTCCCTGCTGTATTAATTATTTTTCTGTTGCTGGGATAAAATACCATGACCGAAAGCAACTTGTAGAAGAAATAATTTGTTTGAGCTGACAATTCCAGAAGAATAGGAGTTGACCATGACAAGAAGGAATGGCATAAAATGGCAGGCATGGGGTCAGGAGCAGCAAACTGAGAGCCCCTGTCTTCAACTGAAGCACAAATCCGAGACAGTGAGGGAAGTAGGTAAGGCTATGTAATCTCAAAACCTGCCCTCACTGAGGTACTTCCTCCAGCAAGGCTGCACCTCCTAAGCCTCCTCCAAACTGTACCATAACTGGAGACCAAGTGTCCAAACACCTAAGCCTANGGGTGACATTCTCACTGAGACCACCACGCCTGTTGTGATACAGTGTATTGTACAACTGCAAGCCAAATAAATGCTTTCACCCTTAAGTTAATTTTTGGTCAGGGTATTTTATCACAGCAACAAAAAATGAAACCAGCAAACCCATGGCACTTAGTTATAGGCTATCATAGAGCAGTGACTGTAGGAGCCAGTGATGAACTTCACTTGTAGTGGAGACATTTCTTTAAAATACCTTTATTTTTATTTTATGTAGATGAGTGTATGTCTGGATACCACCAGAAGAGGGCATCAGGTCCTCTGGGACCTGAGTTACAAAAATGGATTGGGATTTTTCTGCAAAAGGGAGTTCTGCTCTTAGCCACTGAGCCATCTCACCAGCCCTATGGAGAAACTTCTTCGTGACTGATGTGCTGCAGTCAAATTTGCTGATGAGTTTGGAGGTTTACAACCCTTGAAAATGGCTTAGGAAATAGCATTGACTCACTGCGGATAAAAATATGCTTCTCTTCCTGCCTCTGCTTACAGAATTTACGCTGCATCTGCAAAATTGAGCTGTGTGAAATGCCCGGCAGTGTGTTTTAATTCCAAGCAAGAGGCTGCTCNCGCTTCTCAATCACTGGCTGACAGGACGATGGGTCAGNGGATGGTTTCCTCCTATTGTGTTCGACTCACAACGTGCACTTCAGTCCCTGCAGTCTGCATCACTATGAGGAAGACTATTAGATACTGCCCATTTCCTTCTNCCACAGAATGAGGTGGAGAAGGAACGTGAGGGAGGGTGCTTATCAGGAAAGGGCTCCTTGGAGGCAAAAGCGGAGGCTCTGTTCAAGGCCATCTGGAGAGCAGGCAGGAAAAGGGGAAGGAAAGCAGAGGGCTGACATCTATTTGGAAAGTTAGGAGAACGGGAAATGGAAATGTTGATAATCTAGGGAAGGGCAGCTGGGGGAAAGGCAGTCCAGCCTTTTGTTCCNGGTTTGAAACCTAACAATTTGTAACAGAAATGAACAAAAAGCAGAGGAGACTGATGCTCAAGGAAACTAAGAATGCCCTGAAAGGAGCTTGTGTGAAACGAAGGCCTGGGGAGCAAAGGAGACCAGCAACAGACCAGGGTGCTGTAGTGGCTGAGGCTGGTCTACAGGCAGCCACGGGGTTTGAGGTGGTGCAGCTGCCATCCTGGGGGTCCCCTGGAAACTGTTCTTGCTGGACAGGAGGGTGAGACCCACAGGAACACAGGGGCCTTCCCAGGGAAGAAACTAGAGCAAGTTCTGTGCAATGTGGTGAGCAAAGCCATCTCTTCCATAGCCCTTTGGGGCGATGGTCAGTGTGGACATGGGCTTGAGCACCCATGTCCTGAGGCTTTTCTTTTCCTACTCCCCCTACTTCTTGTTTTCAGACAGAATCTCATGAAGCTCNGGATGGCTTCAAACTTACTNTTTAACCGAAGCTGGCCTTGAACTAGCTAACCTTCCAGCCTCGGGCACTCAAGTGCCATCCCATCTGACACCTACATCTTATTCTGCTCCTTTTTCTGTTCCTGAGACCAAGCATACCTCATAGTTTAACCTAAAAACACAGCAGATGAAGCACTGGTCCAAGCACAACTGGATGTGTAGCATCTGAAACTTGGTGGCCAGGAGTTAGATTCTGTTGTGATCCATGGGAAAAGGCCCAGACTCTAAGCTGCTAGATCANCACGTCATCTGTGAAACATCAGTCCTCACCAGACCTCTGAGCCTTGAGTTGTTGTCGATTTGCATTCCTAGTAGGGACCAGGGGTGAGGTGAGGGATGGAATGGCCTGTTAAAACTGGATAAGGCGTTATAGACAGCAATGAACCTGAGAGGGAAGTAAGGGCCAGAGCGGAGATAAAACTCATCCTACCTTAGTTTGTTTTCTGTGGCTGTATCTGAATATCTGAGACTGGACAGTTTATCAAGGAAAGATGTTTTCTTTGATTNGTGGTTCTGGAAATCTAAGAGAGCTGCACTGGTAAGAGCCTTCTGCTGGGAAAAATGGGTGGAGCAAGTGGACTATGTGAAAAAGGATGGGCGTGAGGATGGTGAGGAGGTGTCAGCTCACTATTAGAACCCACTTTCTTGGGGCTGGAGAGATGGATGGCTCAGCAGTTAAGGGAGCTTATTGGTCATGTAGAGGACCTAGGTGCACTTCCCAGCACCCCCACAGGGTGGTGCACAACTGCCTGCAGCTCAGATCCAGGGGGATCTGACACCCTCTTTTTGGCCTCTGTGGGCACCTGCATTCACATGATGTATATTAGCTCTTAGAGACACACCCACATATTCACAAATAAAAATAAAAACTCTTTTTAAACAAGTCAGATTCCTAGGTTTCATACTAGAAACTCTGATTGAGTAGTTATAATATAATAATACATAGAATATTTGTTCTTTGTTCCTAATACCTGGCACAGAGCTTCTGGAACAGTGCAACTTCCTTCCTCCCTTTCTCCCTCCCTCTTTTTCTCCCTCCTTCCCTCTCTCTCTCCCTTCTTCCTGAAGTGTGGTCCTAATTAGTCCTAATAATAAAAACCTGGAGTAAGATATTGAGCATGAAAGCTGAAAGATCAGAGAAGCAGAGCAGCAGCCACTAGAAACTTCTTACCTCTATGAGTCCTCAGACCGAATGGGGGAGGGGTGAGATCCTGTCTCCACCCACCTTATATTCCTGTCTCCACCTCCCTAGTGCTGGGATTAAAGGCATGCACCACCACCATCAGGCTCTGTTTCTCTTTTAGACTGGATCAATCTCGTGTAGCCCAGGGTGACCTTGAATTCCTGATCTTCCTACTTCCTCCTCCCAAGTGCTGGGATTAAAGGTAGGCATGTGCCACCACNGCCTGGCTGGAAAAATATTTCTAAGCATCAATTTGAACCTGGAATCAAAGTCTGCATAAAAAAAGTCATGCAACAAGAAAATAGGGAAGGCACTTTGAGAATAGATGTTCAGGCAATGTAGCACCATTGGAGGTGAGGTGTGGGGACCCATAAGAAAGAGTTGGACAGCATGGAAAATACAGCCTCAGATAGAAGATTCACACTCTGGATGTGGGTGAGAGAATTGGAGAGAGAAGGGGGATGGTAACCAAAAATAAGGGTGAATGTAAAAGCCTTATGGAAACCCACTAGTTTGTAAACTAATTAAAAAAGTATAATGGCTCAGTGGGTTAAAGCACTAGCCACCAAGCCTGACGACCTGAGTCATCTGGGATCCATACAGTGGAAGGAGAGAACTTCTGAAAGTTGTCTCCTGACTTACACACACACACACACACACACACACACTAAATAAATGTAATCAAATTTATATATACTTTATATGTATATATTTTTATAGGAATTTGAGTGGAGATAACCTGCGTGAGTGGACAATGCTTCTCCAGAAGACCTGGGTTAGTAAGTGAAAATCTCAGCCTCAGGTGTGGGATACCTCCCTATGAGTTATTGGTCAGGGAGGCACCAAAGGCTTCCCAAACAATACCATTGTTCTTGGTTACCCATCACAACAGGATTGTAAGATCCTGTTGCTGAAGACACCACACATTTTGGTTGCAGATGAAGAGAAGTCAATGTCAAACTGACCAGGAAACTTCTTCCCTCCTGGCCAGCTTTATAGTGCCAGAAGGTGCTATGCAGGCTGCTAAGAATAAAAAACATTAAAGGTCTTATTCAGTGGTAGACTATGCAGCTACAACATTGACCTGCCAGGCAAGATGTGTTCACTGGTACAGTAGTGGTACAACTGTTAGGAGGGCAACCAACTGCTCTTTAACTAGAGTTAAGACCTGTTCTGCGGGAGGGAATTCATGCGAGGTACTATACCTGGTTAAAAACCACATGGGGGAGTCATAGGTCCTAGAGGAGAACCTGGCACTGTTATTNTGATATATGGACATGTTNTCAAACTGCCTTCTAAATATGTATGTTTATACCCATAGGTTAGCTCTCAGTCTTGGTCAGGTTAGCTTCTTTCTGAATTAACTGGGTGGCAGTTAATTCAGAGACTCATTTGAAGTACTTAGACTAAGTGACTGTTGAGTACTCAGCCCTAAGTGGACATCTCTGTTACCCATAAGGCTCAGGGAACATCACAGAAGAAGGGGCAGGGAAAAAAAAGTAAGAGCCAGTGGACATGAAAGAGTGAAATGTGGTCTTATGGACATGGCATGGCCACTGCACTTATAAACTCTGCAGTTGTGGTTACCCTCACAAGACTTACATAAAATAAAACCAGTCAGCATTCCAGCATGGATGGGGAGGAGCTTCATCTCCAGGTCCCACCGCTTGTTAAGGANTTGACAGTTGATGGCTTTTGGGAGAAGGCAAGTCTTTTTGGAGGTATGGCTGCTGGTGGGTTGCTCAGTCTCAAGTGGATGGCTTCATATCTATGTGCATGTGAGCAGTGCTAATTAGACATAGTGGGTTATTTTGTAAAAAGAAGAGAAGCTAGGTGGTGGCACATGCCTTTAGTCTGAACACTTGGGAGGCAGAGGCAGAGGCAGCAGATCTGAGTTCAAATCAGCCTGGTCTACACAGCCAGGACTACACAGAAAAACCCTGTCTCAAAAAACAAACAAACAAATAAATTAATTAATTAATGAGAGGACATATGGGAAGGGGGTGTGTGGAGGGTAGAGATGGAGTGAGGTGTGGATGTGATTAATATTGTATACATGAATGAAACTGTCAAAGATTTGCCCTGTGTNCAGGTATCCTTTATTTTCAACAATACATTTTGTTTCAGTTTCTGAACAGTTGATTTCCCATTCGATTCTACTTGTCACAGAAATAATCTATAATGAAATAATTCGGATCTTAAATTTTCATGCTTAGGCACAGACCATTTTGCTAATTCTATAATCATATCAACAAACAAACAAATTAGTGTTTATTCAATTTGTTAGGAAATTTGGGAGCTCTCTTGAGCAGCTGGCTGTCTTCCTTGCCAAATTAATCATAACGAATGATCTAATTTCTTATAGAAATGCATTGGAAACATTCTTGGATTAAACAGGTCTGTGACTAAGAGGCANAATTATTAGCTTTCCCTGTGCCCTATTGGNCACTGTAGGCATGCCGTTCTGGGGCTTAAAGCTAGACTAACAAATGTCACTTTGAAATGGGACTTTGTTTTGATCATCTGTGTACTGGCCAAACTAGTTGGATGGAGCAGTTAGGGTCTAACATAGCTGTAGGGATTCCAGGACCAACACTGCAGGTGGTGAGGAAACCTGACTGAATTTTCCTTCCTGTTGTTAAGGGATTGGAAAGTTAGCTATACCAGGTCTTGGGAAATCAGACCCTGAACACCTCACCTTGACCTATTGGCTTGTTTTTGAAANAGGAACTTTTTAAAAAATTACTTTTTAAAAGTTACAATGCATGGGGCTAGAGAGACGGCTCAGTTATTAAGAGCAAGAACTGCTCTTGAAGAGGACCCGAGTTCAGTTCCCAGCGCGCAGGTCAGGTACTCACATCCACCTGTAACTCCAGCTCCACAGGGGAACTGGAGTCTTTTTCTGGTCTCTAAGGGCATTGCCTTCACGTTCATATTCCCCCCACACCCATATATACATAATTAAAAATAACAGAGACACATCTTTAAAGTTGGACTANAAAGTAATAAATTTACTTTAAAAGTTGTATTACATTTATTTAATTATTTAGTGTTTGTGAATGTGTATGTCACAGTGCACATGTGGGGGTCAGAGGACAACTTGCAGGAGTTCCTGCCATGTGGGTCCCAGGACCGAACTTATGTCAGAAGGTAAAGGTCCCANGTTCCTTTACCCAACTGAACCATCTTGCCATCCCTGGTGATGGGTTCCATTATGGCATTTCTTACAAATATGTCATTATACTTTGTTCTAATTTGTCTCCATCCCTACTGCCCTCCCTGTCCCCACCGCCTGCTCCCATCATTCTCCCAGAGTCCCTCTCTGCTCTCCTGTGCACTTTTACCCATTCTTCTCTTTGTCTCCCTTCCTTAAGATTTTTTGTCCCCTCTCTCAGTCTCCAGCTCCAAACTGATTGTTATAATTGTGGTTTTATCTTCAGTTTCTTAAAACANTAAATCATATTTCTTTAGTGCTTGNACTATTTTCAAATTCCTAGGTCAAATCCTCTATTTGGTTGTACTGAACATCTCTTGATTGATTCACTTTTTTTTAACCTGCATTTCCAAGGAAAAGTGACGCTTGGTTGTACTTTATGTACCCTTCACTTTTTATCTGTCCTTCTCCTATATGATAAACGGTAGTTGACAAATAAAAATTAGATGAANTTATGGATATTTTAATATATACACATTACAAAATTATTAAATCAAGCTAATTGACNTATCCAACAACCACCTCGCCTACTTATTACTTTGTGATGAAAATACTTACCGTCTATTTATTCCCTTAGTGATTTTCAGGATATAACACATTGCTATTCTAACTATAGTCATCAAGCTGTTAGTAGAACTCCAGAATTCCTCCTAACTGAAGCTGTCTCTACATGGCAGTGCTGGTGAAGCTAGCCCCGAGGTCATGCCCAAGGGGCTGGTACCTCAAGGTCATAGGTGGAACAGGTACTCACTACATATTGCAGACAATTAAAATACACAATGTGGATATGNCCTTGATTTTTTTCTTTCTTTTTAAAAATGTTCTGGGTTTTAAAAAATTATTTTATGTGTAAGAATGTTTTGCCTGCATGTATATCTGTTCGCCACATGTGTGCCTAGTACCCAAGGAGGTGGTGAGCTTCCATGTTGATGCTGGGAAAAATGCTAACAGTGGTTGTGTGATGGTGGAAATGTGATAGTCGTGTCTTTAAATTCTAGTATTCACTTACATTTCAAGAAGTTACATAGTTAAGAACATTTTTCCTGTTTTATAACTCACCTGTGGCCTGCATGCAGAACTGGAAGGTACAAAGTCCTTCGCAGTCCACAGTGCTTCAGGATTTACGGTCCACAGTGCGGCAGGGTTTACGGCCCACTGTCACTATCACTAAGTCNTTCAAACAGGTGGGCCAAGGNCTGACTTATAAAATACCAATGAGTAATCATTCCCCAACTTTGTATTTCTGACCACAGTTGAGTAACGAAGAAGTATGGGCGTCTCATTGTGACTGAAGAGCGTCTGGGCTGTTTTAACAGGTGACCGTAACAGCCCCACTGCGGGCTGCCTCCCTAGGGACTGGANACTGGACAAGGGTTGAGGGCCANGTCACCTCGTGTACTTCTCCAGGCAGCCTCTAGAGGGCAGAACAGCCGCCGGGCTCAGCCTAAGAGGAGGTATCTTCCAGCGTGACTGCCACTTTCAAAATGTCAGGCACTCTGCTTTGTAATATCCTCTGTATATTGACTTTTTTCAGGAGACATAATGCCACATTCCACAGATATTTTCATCCCCCAGAACCAATCAATGTCGCTTGGTTTGACCAATTCTCTACATACCCTTTCAAAACCTGTGTACATGTGTTATGTTTAATTGTGTGAAATAAACCATGGAACATACATGCCTTCAACCCGGTCCACTTACTTGTGACTAAGGTCACAGCGCTCCTCCTGATAGAGCTCAGACAGAAACACAGACTTCTTCCCCTGGCTTAGTTTCTGTGCAGGAAATTCATTTACAAACCATTGCTCAGATGTGCAAGCAAGCACAGCCTTTCCAGATATCCCATAACTGACTCCAGCAGGGACACACACATACACACACACACACACACACACACACACACACACACACACACACACGTTCTTAACAGTTCACACAATCTTATTCTGGTAACTGGTCCAACTTCAAACGTCTTCCTTCCCTTTCTCGGATTGATTTGATATTGGGGAAGGTTTTCAAGGAGCCTCGTAGAACCAGGAGGTTATAGCCACATGAGTGTGTACAATCATCTTGGGTCCTCACTGGCTCCTGTCCTGGATCCTATGTCTTCTGAAATATTACTGGTAAGTTAAACNGTATGTGCTAGGTTTCTCATGTCACCACATGAGATCCTGCCATTTGTCCTTGCCCACTCTCCAGCCCCAATTACTCACTGCTCATCTTGTACTTCTTTGCTCCTTCTAGTGACACACATCAAGGTCTGGACACATAGCATTCTGCTCAGATGTGTGGAATCAGGGGTGGTGTTTCAGGTTCATCTGTTCATCTGTTCAGCTTAGTTTTCTTTCTGTTGGTTCCTATGACCCCCTAAGAAGT
>LZPO01087167.1:246234-260246 GCA_001675575.1 Neotoma lepida | reverse complement strand
ACACATCTCTCCACACACATCTCTCCACACACATCTCTCCACACACATCTCTCCACACACATCTCTCCACACACATCTCTCCACACACATCTCTCCACACACACTTCTTCTCTCTATCCTGCTACATTTCTTCACTCATAACATGCATCTCTTACATCACTCACTCACTCACTCACTCACTCACTCACTCACTCACTCACTCATACACTCACTCATACACTCTTTCCCAGAACAAACACTGGACAATAAATGAGTTACATATTCACGGTCACATAACATTATTTTAGTAAACAGTAAGAAACAGAGCCATGAGAAATCACACAGCCTCTCTCAGGCTAGAAATGTCGCTCTGACTAGACATGGTGAGTAACCAAGGGAACTCTTGGCTATCAGTCAAGTTCCCTGATATTCGGTCTGTGAAGCAAAGTCAGGAGGCANGTAGGCACCTAGTGCCCAATGTTTTCCAGTGGAGAGTGACATTGAAATTCAGGACCTAAACAATAAACAGTTTGTTGGCTGAACTTTGAGCCTAGTATCATAAAACTGAGTGCACACAGAGAGTCAATTGCTGCAGGGAGTTATGTGTTAATGTTATTATCCTGACTTTAGTTCAACAAACAGACACCTGGGAACTTGCCCTTGTACATATTTTGCAGGGGCAACTAGTCTATTTTGAATTTGCTCTGAAGTCTAAAATTAGCTAAATGTGTAAAAAGCTGTCTTTGTAGCTAGGAATACTGTTNCTTTCCTGTGTCAGTCTGAGTTAATGAAAAATATCCTAGTATTATTTCTACTCCTCAAAATTATACAGCTTAAGCAGAAATCATCTTCCTGACNATCCACAGCTGTAAGTGTGCCCAGTAGACAGAATATATACATGAGATAAACACACAGGCAGGGGGGAAAATACCCATAGCTATTTTTAGGGAAGAAATGTGGTGGCACATGAGAAAATTGCAGACAGAATCAACTGGTGTTCAAAGTCTGTGGTCCCATAAGCTTTGCTTGAATGGAGTTCCTCCTTCAGAGAATTATTCATCCNGTAGGTGGACACCTGAACCATCAATTGCCATTCACTGTATATTCTTGTGGCCTCTGGTAAAGCCATTGCTACCAGCAGCTCTCAGCAATTTGTCTTTCTGAGTCTGGGTTACTTCATTTAACAAAAAAGTTTCAGATTCACAGGATGAAATTTCTTATTGTGTTTAGCTCTTTTTAGTTACCAATCAGACCTAAAACTGATTGAGAAATAGTCCTTCACCCATGCTCTGTTCCCCAAGAGTATGTGTGTGTTTGCAAAACTCTTCTTTTGCAATTTTAAAAACCAATTTCAGTGTTATCACTGATACAATCTTTCTTACATGTGGTTATTTGCCCTTCATATGTCATGTTGCCTTTTCTTTCTGGGCCTTATCCTGCATCTGCCTTAACCAGTTTTGTTTAGAATAGAGTTTTCCTGGGCAGGTCATGGGTATGGGCCAAGGTGGTACTTGTGATACAGGAGGCCTACAAGATGTTGCCTTTAAAGCTTTCTTATTGGTGCTGGCTCTGTGATATGATTCNAGACTAGGTTAAAAGTTGCACTTGTCTTTCCTGAATCTCCACAGGATACAATTTTGTAGTAGACTAAGTTTGGCTGTCTTTGACTCAGCTTCAATACTTTCCATATGAAAAAATCAGCACTTCAGAATTTCAGGTCCTTCAATGTTTCCTCCACATCTTGGAGATTTCCTCCACATCCATAGCTTATTTTTTTGCAAAAATGCTGTGTGTGCATGGCTGGTTGAATAACCCTTCCCTTCCATGNATTCAATGGGGCAGGAATCCTTTCCTAGTATTCCGCCTGCCTGTGAGAAAATATTCCCAACCTGTCTATATCCTCCTTTCCCAGACAGAGTCTCATGTAGCTCAGGCTGGCCTCAAACTCATCCTGTGACTGAGGATGACCTGGGACTTCTGACCCTCCTTTTCTCAGCTCTCTGATTGCTGAGATCACAGCGTGTATCACCAGGTAGGCTTGGCAAGTACCCTATCAATGGAGCTACATCTGTGGTCACCAGGCTTGCTTGGGGTATTACTCTTCTGGGGTTTTAGGTGGCCCCCAGTATATTTGAAGATGTTTTGTTCTTTTTGAGAGGGTAGGTGACAGAGCTGTCTTTATTTCGTGAGTGTAAACTGGAAAGCACATTNAGTCCGTACAGTCTTTTTAGCAAGCTTCCTTCTTGCTGCGTGAATAATACTTGTTTAATCCTCTTTTTTGTGGCAGTGGAGAAAGACTGACAGAACAAAACCACCCTGACCTTACATAATGGTGTACTTCAGAGCATTAATATTCTTTCTATATATCATAGCACAACTTAAGAATTGCTGTGCTTGCTGAGGTGTGGTGGCGCACACCTTTAATCCCAGCACTCAGGAGGCAGAGGCAGGAAGATCTCTGTGAGTTCAAGGCCAGCCTGGTCCATGTAGTGAGTTCTAGGACAGACAGAGTTACATAGTGAGACTTGGTCTTAAAAAGCCCCCAAACTGAGCTGGGCATGCCTTTAATCCCAGCACTTGGGAGGCAGAAGCAGGCGAATCTCTGAGTTCGAGGCCAGCCTGCTCTCCAGAGCAAGAGAAACCCTGTCAGAGAGAGAGAGAGAGAGAGAATTGCTCTGCTCTGCTTGATACAGGCTCTCAAGAAAATCTTCAAGTCATTTTACGAACAGGGGTCAGGAAGTTGGGCCTGGTGTCTCTTGCTTGTAACCCCAGCACTTGGTCAGGGAAGAGTCAGGAGGGTGGCTGTAATGCTGTAATTTGGAGGCTAGCTTGGGCTACATGAGTTCCAGCTACCTGGTCTGGGCTACTCAGTAAGACCCTGNCAAATCAACAAACCAAACAACTCCCAAATAATCCTGGAATTTACAGGTCTGTTCATTAATCAGCATGTGATTCACATTGCTAAAATGATCCTGACATATGTGCTCTGGGCATCNCTGGGTTAAAATTTATTTCTGTCTTTTGTTTGTGCTGTTGATTTTATAGTTACACATGTTATTTTGACATTTAATATTGGTAAAGTGACATTTTGTATAAGACAAGGTTTTGTGGTATGTATGTGTATTTGCACATATGCATACATATATACTACAGTGTTGGGGACTGAGCTCAGTGTCTTGTGCATGACAGGTAACCCTCTACTACTGAGCTTTATACCTTCCTTTAGTAGCTTTTATCATATATATATGGAAAGTTTTTTATCGAAGTAAGTTATTTGAGGATAGTTTCTGTCAAGATGACAATGTAAGCCAATAACTTAGTAAAAATTGGCATTTTCTTCAAGTATCCCTGGGAACAGGAGCCCCACAAATGCTTTTCATTCTGACCTTTGACAAGAATAGCAGAAGTGTATTTGGATAATTATCTACCTTTAAAATGTTAGGGTTGAGGTGGTGGTGGGATGGCTCAGCAGTTAGAACACTCAATGTGCAAGGGTGAGCCCCAAAGATTGGATCTCCAGCAGGCATATAAATGCTGGGTAGGCATGGCTGCCAGACATGATTCCAGCCTCTGAAGGCAAAACGGGGGTGGGAGGATGGTCTCTAGAGCAAGCTGGTTGGCAAGNCTAGGCACCTCCACAAGCTCTGGGTTCTGGTGGGAGACCCTGCTTGGTGAATAAGGTGAGAGAGTGATGGAGGGTGATTTTGTCGCTGTTGTTGTTTCTCATTGTTAATGACAAATATTCCCCCATTTTCTCTGGTTAGAGTCTTAGCCAATCAGAAAAATAGAATCATCCGATCCATCACCCNTCCTGCAATGGTCCTGCTGTCAATGACCTTGTTAGCCTGGGTCACATTCATCTGGATGGACATGTGGTCCTTGTCACCAATGATGTGTTTGCTTGCAGAGCATTTCCACAGCACATGTATGCCCATGAGCTTTCAGGTGTCAGTGTGCATGCCGAGGCCANNCCTGTTCCCTCCATTATTTTTTATGTGCATGGCTGCCTTGCCACATGTATGTCTGTGTACTCACTTTCATGCCTGAGGCCCGCAAAGGCCAGAAGAGGGTGTTGGGTCCTCTGGAACTGGAGTTATAGATGGTTGTTTAGCTGCCATGTGGGTTCTGGGAGTCAAACCCGAGTCCTCCGGAAGAGCAGTNGGTGCTCTTTATCATTGACTCCAGCCTGAGGATGATTCTTGATATCAAAGTCTTGCAAGTGTTGCAAGATACGTGCACGTCTGGCTGAGATGCACTGGCTGTGGTGAACTGGTGTTGTTTTATTTTATTTTTTCTTTTTTGGTTTTTCGAGACAAGATATCTCTGTGCAACAGNCCTAGCTGTCCTGGAACTAGCTCTGTAGACCAAGCTGGCCTCAAACTCACAGAGATCCGCCTGCCTCTGCCTTTTGAGGCCTGGGATTAAAGGCGTGCGCTACCACTGCCCAGCGGTGTTATTCTTTGCAGGTTGAAAGGTCTTGGCTTCTTTCTTTAGCTACCTCTGGTGTACCTAATGTTCTTGTCTTTTACAACAGCTTCTTATCTTTTACAGTAACACCATNGTTCCTGTGACTGTGCACTTGTGGATTTCAGTTTAAGACAGGACCTCAGTGTTCTAGGACTCTCCTTCAGACCCAGAAGCATCGAAGTCCTTCATCCAACATAACTGAACCCATTTCTCACTTTAGTGTTAGTACATTAAGCATGGTTGTCACACTCAGGAACCCAGATGAGCTCCCTGCGCAAGATCAATTCAGCCCCAGTTCTGGCATAGATGGGAGGTCCTCTCCAGGCTCCATCTTTTACTGAGGATCTCTAGGAAAGGGAGAATCATTCCTTTTTGAGGTTGTTCCTAATACTACGAGGGGTCTTGATTGGGTTCATATTTTTCCTGCCAGTAAAAGAATTAAAAGATAGGGAAGTTCTCAAGTCCCACAGGCAGCAGCAGCGTAAAATTCCAAGCAGAAGAAACTAGCTGGAGAAAAAGGCTTTTATTAAGGATACCCCGCCCCCCCNTGCAATTCACACATAGCAAGACACACATAGGAGGCCCTGCAGAGCAGAGGGAGACTCAGGAAGCTAAAGCCAGTTTCTCTTTAAGGGGTGGGGATTTAAGGGACTTTGAAGGATCTTCTCCTAATTGAGGGTTCATCAGGTAAACAAAGATGGGTGGGTTTATAGGTCCATAACTTTGGGGTAAATATGCCCTCATCTGGCCTTGAACTTGTCGATCAGGCCCACCAGCAGGGTGCCTACTGGCAGGAGAAAAAGCCTGCTTGGCCTTTGTTCTTAGCTGCCAGGCTGTTGTCTCAGGTCAGGAGCATGGGGAAGAAGCCAGTGTTTATCAGCTTTATTATCTATTTGTGATTCCTATCAGGGGTCTAACTCTTAGTTGCTCATTCCTACCCATTCTCATGCTCCGGTGGTGGCCCCCCACGTACCCATACACCTGGGAAGCACTAATTGGACTTAGTAGGTAACCAAAAGAAAAAAAAAATACATGAAGTTGGTAGGAAGCCATGTAGCATGTTGGGGAGGGTTTGGAAGGAGATGAAGGGGGAAAATGGGAGTAGATACGATCATGTTTCATTGTCTACATGTATGAAACTCTCATGAGATGTTATGAATNCATTAAAGCTCCAAAAGTATTTTTTCCCTGAGTCACTAAGAGAATAGCCTGGCAAAATCCCATGAGCTTTGTTAGGATGCTAAATATGGTAATAAATGGACAGAAAAATGGCCTAGAAAATTCTCTCATTAACAGTTACTCAGTATCATAATTGTATTTCTTGGCTTGTTTTGCAGCTGCAGCTATAAAATTATTATGATTATGATTATGATTATGATTATTTTTTTAGACAGGGTCTATCTGTGTAGCCTTGGCTGTCCTGAAACTCTCTCTGTAGACCAGCCTGACTTGGAACTCAGAGATCTGCCTTCCTCTGCCTCCTGAGTGCTGGGCTTTGAAGTTCTTGTTGCAGTAAATACATTTATAATACATTACTTTTCATCTAGATCAGAAGTTTTCAACCTGTGGATTGTGACCCCTTTGGGTGTTTAAACGACCCTTTTATAGGGTTTCCTAAGACCATCTGCATATCAGATATTTACATTATGATTCATAACAGTGACAAAATTACAGTTAAGAAGTAGCAATGAAAATAATTTTATGGTTGGGAGTCACCACAACATGAAGAACTGCACTAAAGGCTGTCTCTTATACACATCTAGATGTGTATAAGAGACAGTATCTACATTATGATTCATAATGGTAGCACAATTACAGTTATGAAGTAGCAATGAAAATAATTTTGTAGTTGGGGGGTCATCACAGCATGAGGAACTATATTACAGGATTAGGAATAAGGGATAACAGCAGTAGGAAGGGTTAGAACCACTGACCTAGATATTTTATCTGAGTCATTCATCTGTGAGTATAAAACTTCTGTTGTTAACATGCTCTGGTAAAATGGATTAGGATTTTTGTTGTTGTTGTTATGGTTGTTTAACAACCTAAGGGGTATAAAATAAAGTGAATAAAAGTGCATTGATCAGCTCTTGCTTTTGTGCTAGGTACTCAGATACTACTGCATATCATCAAACTCCAGGGCAAGTGATCTTCTAAAAAAGTAAATGATGGGACGAGTGGTGGTGGCGCACGCCTTTAATCCCAGCATTTGGGAGGCAGAGACAGGAGGATCTCTGAATTCTAGGCCAGCCTGGTCTACAGAGTGAGTTCCAGGACAGCCAGGGATACACAGAGAAACCCTGTCCCTGGTAGGGGTGGGTGGGTGTAGGCAGAGTTTCCTGTACCGACTGCCTGGTCCCAAATAACCTATTCAGAGAATGAATATGAATTATAAATGCTCGGCCAATAGCTTAGGCTTGTTACTAGCTGACTCTTACATTTAAATAACCCATTTCTATTAATCTATGTATTGCCATGTCACTCATGGCTTTACCTGTCCTCTAGCATGTCTTGCTTCCTGGGCGGCTGGCTGGCATCTCTTCTGACTTTGCCCTCCTTCCTCCCATCATTCTCAATTTGGCTTTCCCACCTAAATTCCTGCCCAGCTACCAGCCTGTCAGCTTTTTATTAACCAATGAAAGTACTGCATATTCACAGTGTAGAAAAGGATTGTTCCATAGCAGTGGGGGAGCAAATGGTGGAGAGTAGGATATTTTGGCCACAATAAGCAGATTCTTTTGAACTGTGTCAAGGAATAATTTTTATTTTTCCCTGTTAACAAGGTAAACAGCAGGAGAGAGATCTTGGAGATCCCAGGATTAACCAGTTTGAATTTGCAGCAGGTCTAACAATGAGGGTGTTGTATTTCTGTTCCAAATTCTAGAATTTACCTCTTNAGCCACTTCTTCCCTCTGCCAACTCTAACCTGTCTCTGTCTCTCCTTGCCTACTCGATGATTCAACTTTTATTTAGAAGAATAGATCTACTTTACTATATATGTAACTTGAATCCAACTCTTGCTTAGGAAAGCAGATGTTTTTAAATAGCAACCATGTGGTTTGCCTCCATTGTGACTGATGACCTCATTAGCATGGAGGTAGCCATGTGCTTCCATTCTAATAAATTACCATAGAACCCTTCTCCTCCACCATACCTCGGCTCCGTCATGCCCTCATTCTCACTCGCTGGGCATACATGCACCAATGTGGTGACTTCCCTCAGCCTTTTTGGGGTTGTACAGGCTCCATGTATCTGCAGCCTCAAACAAGTGAAGGTGGCCTCTTCTGGTCACCCTGAGTGTTTAACATTACGCCTTCCTTGGAGGACAATTCGCTTTGCTTTCAATGTGACATGGTTGTACTTTGATCCTTCTGTCTTCAGTCTTCATCTGGGTGTGATGGTGAATGGCTGTAATTTCTAAAAGGTAGAGAGTGGACGATCAGAATTCAAGATTTTTGCAGCTCCGTAGTGAGTCTGAAGTCAGCCTGGGCTGTTGGAGATCCTGTTTCAGAGTGAAAACTAAAACTAAAAATGAAAACAAAAATCNCTCCTTCGCTCTTCCTTGTCTGTTCCCTCACTGCCCAGCCCCAGAGCATTCTGAAGGATTCCTCATTTTCACAAGGCATGTTTCTTACTCTAGTCAGCCTTAGATTTGCTGGTCCTAAGCTGAGGCCAGTTGGTGGCTATCAGGCAGTTCAGATTCTCTTTAAGGCAAACTTCTGAATAAACCCAGCATACATCAAGCTGAGAAGAAGAATGGAGAAAGCTAACACAATCTACTAAAGTTCCAATTTTGATTTATAAACTAATGACAAATCAGGACTAGATGGAGGTGACCTGACTCAGACCAGGGGCTGAGACTTCATGTACTACTTCTCCTTCCCATCATCAANTCCATGTGATACCATTTAAATAGAATCCTCACACAGATGCTTATGACAAAATTGCTAAAGAAAGCNTGANTCACAGATCGTCTGTATCAATTTCAACAAAGATGATAAAAGCACACTAGCTTAGGTTACCCTGACAAGCGAAGGAGCCCGTGTGAAGATGGATGCTGGTGCGGCTGGCAGGAAGGGCATAAGATCAACTCAGCTGATAATATCTTGGCNGTGCTCCCAGTTCAGTGCCTTATTCCTCTTGACCTGAGGCCAGTTACTTTGTCTCATCTGGCTGGCTCCTGTTTCCTCATCCCCAAATGACCTATGATGCTACCAAATGGGTGCTGTGAAAATGATGTGCAAGTGGTTTGAATACCTGAAAATACAAAAGGGGGTTCCAATGATATGAAAGAACGGTCTTCACGGAAGGTGAAAGATGGAAGGCACGTGGAGAGCAGTACAAAATTTGGATCAAATGCTGAATTAGGGATTTTCTTTAATTTTTTATTAGATATTATTTCATACATACTATAGGTATGGCTTTAATGTGGTGAAGTTTGCTTGTCAATATAATATTTATTTTAAAATTTCTCCAATATAACCTAAACATTGAAGAAATTACTCAGCAGAATTCTGACCATATTTATAAGGGAAAATTTATTTAAGAGAAGGTTCTGTACTACAACATATGTATAAATAATTTTATGACTCATGCTAGTGTCTAACTTTCATATAATTTACATGTAATTATATAAAAATTATGTAAAACATTCAGTTGTCTAAAGCATAATTTATCAACCCAATAATATTCCTGAGCTGAGTCTCAGACAGGGTGACCATGTATTGGAAAAGGTATACTATTATATGTTTATATGCTTATAAAATTAAAATTAATTTTTTATGAATGGTATGTGCATGTATGTCTGTTGGTATGTGTGTGCAAGTGTGAGCACTTGTGTGTGGAGGCAAAGTGTCTTCCNATCTACCTCTCCACTTTATTTTTGAGACAGAATCTGAACCTGGAGCTCCCCTGATTCAGCTAGACTAGCTATTCAGTAAGCTCCAGGGATCCTGTCCTCATTTCCCAGGGTTAAGATTTTAGGTGAGTCTCACCATGCGCAGCTTTTTACTTGTGATCTGGAGATCAGAACTTGGGTCCTCGTGCTTGAGCAAACACTTTAACAAGTCAACCGTAGCCCTAGCCCCGTGATTACCCTATTTAACCAGTGATTACAATACGGAGGCTTGAAGCCTTAGCAATGATTAAAAATGAGATATCTTTTTTTTTGTTTGTGGAGACAGGATCTTGGTAGGTTAGCTTGGCTGGATGGATATTTGCTATATATGCTTATAAAAGCTGGTCTCAAACCTGCANTTTCCCGTCTCAGCCTTCTAAGTGCTGGGATTAGAGGTGTGTACCACTGCTCCTGGTCAAAGTGAGACTCTAGATGCTGATTTTATTATTTCCACTTTCCTCTTCTATCACATAAAATACTTTTTATCAAGCTCATGAAGAAATCTGAAGCACTTGGTGGATGCTGCTCATTCTTACTCAGCATATAAATAAAATGCCTTTTATCTCCAGCAACAATTTCTCCACCCTTCCCTCATTCTCTTCCCTCTCCTTCCCTTCCTTTTTGTAACAGTCTTGCTCTGTAATCCACAGTGGCCTCAAATTCTCTATCCACCTGCCTTAGCCTCCCAAATTCTGAGATTACAGGCATTGTAAAAACCATCAATTATGATTTAATTTATTCAGTTACATATCTAAAATTTCAAGTGTGGGGGCTCCAACAAACAGAAGATAATAAAAAACCACTACATGCCTAGTAGTAATAGTTAGAAAAAAGTCATTCAATAGAATTTCCTTCTGTCTCGCCATTGTAAATTACAGTCTACTCTCATAGGTTTAAGGTGTTTTCACCACTGTTGAAAAAACACCAAACATCTCAGATTTCTGCAGCCTACTTTGCTGTGGAGTTTGTCTGGACCCCCAGGAAGTATCAGTTGCTAACACAGGCTTGAAGAGGCTCAGTTTGCATTTCATAGGCTCCAAGCATTCTATCTNTTTCTGTCTTAGAAATGAGCTGAGCACAGTGTTTAAGGTTCAGGGCAGTGGTATTACCTGCCTACATGCCTCCAGACTTAATCTTTGGCATGGGAATTTGTAAGAGNGTCAGGAAGGGGACCATTGAGATCCTCGGGCATCTCTTAAGATCACCAGAGACAAGAAACTCACTGTGAGAAATTTAGTGTTTAAACAGAGAGATACGCATCCTTGTCCCTTGGGAGACTGATCAAAAGGAGAGATTTTTAAAGAGTAAGTTAAACTAGTGCTTACCATGGACCAGGCTCCCCTGTGTCCTTTGCCCTTTAAAGGCATCAATTCATTTAATAAAGTCACCACATGCACTTGTTTTCTGGTGTAACTCTAGAGGTGTGATGTATTCCAGAAGAGTCAGGTTTTTTTTAAACCAGAAGTTTTGTGTATGTATGTGCATGTTTGTATATGTGCACAGGTTCACGTGTGTGTGTGTGTGTGTGTGTGTGTGTGTGTGTGTGCAAGTGGAGGGCAGGGATTGACATTGGGTGTGTTCCTCTACTCCACTTTGGTTTTTGAGAAGGGTCTTGGGGAAGGGGTAGTCTTTCACTGAATCCAGAGCTCCCCAGTTGCCTAATACTGGCTGCTGCTAGTGAGCACCTGGGGTCTACCTGTGTCTAATCTCCCAGTGATGGGATTAAAGCAGACGATGACAGAGCATATACAACTGTTGCTACCGTAGTTAAGTCAGACTCTGGCCCTGGCAGTTCTAACAAATCGGGACCAAGCATCTGCCCTCAATAGGACAGTTAAACAAATAAGTAACAGTGACAAAGAAAGGCGATTTATTCAGTGTGCCCACACTGGAAAAAGAAGCAAATAAGGAGATCCAGTGACCTCTTCACCCCAAGTTTACCTTCAGAGTCCGGACATGAAGTTTAGATTTAAATGCAGGGCAAGGGATATGCCTAACTAAGCAGTCCTGGGCAGACTGTGGTCCCTTCCATCATTGACCTAGCTCCCTCTCTTCCTACAAGGCGTTCTGACAAGTTGTCAGAACTGTATGAAACCTCCTTTGGAGAAATAACTTCCTCCCCTGACTAGCACCAGGCTTCAGCCTTTTCCTTCCCCAGTATGAAGCTATGGAAAAATTCCAATTTCTTGAAGACCATTGTTTTTAATAGTCTGATGGCTAAAAGAAGCACCACATATGTCTTTGGAATCTAACTTCAGTCCTGGTAGGATGGTGTATATAGTCACGATTAACTGATCAGCTGAAAAGAAGCACCTGCATACGATATGCTGGGGATATGTGATGTAGGTGAGGAGCCCGAGCAATGTAACTAGCAACAGGAAGCATTCGAACAAAGGGTAGCCCCNCGCCTAGGAGGTGNGTCAATTCAGTGGACGGATTGCCTTAGGGATTGGGCTGTGGTGTTGGTGGGNCTATTGGCTGTGTTCACCTTCAATTGGGAAGGCTGGTCAAGGCATAACGGATACACATAGGCCCACATCGCATCCGACAGTCCATAAATCCAGGAGGGAAATGTGCCTCCTTCGTCTTTCTCCAAAAGATCCGTGTTTCCCATGAACATCACCCGTGGTGCAGAGCGCATCCCACGCTGGGGATGAGGTCCTCGCCCAGTGCAGGGTCCAGCCGGGACAGTGACCCGGGAGGGCGGGGCGGGGTGGGGACGCTGGCGCGGAGTGCCAGGACCAATCAGGACGCGCGGCGCTCCAGGGGCGAGGGCTCTTGGTTTCCCTGCTCCGGGCGCAGCGCCGCCTGGCGAGTTGTGCACCGGCGGGCGGAGCCTGCAGGGGTCTCGGGGCGCACAGGGCTGTCGGGATTGTCCTCGTGGGTGTCCGCGGTCCGCGATCGTCGCGCGTCTGTCACCTCTTTCCTTCACCCTCTGGGCCCCGGCCGCGCGCATCCGCCCGGTGGTCCGGGGTCTGTGCGGGGGCGGCGCCGCCTCTCCCTCGGGCCCCGCGGCGGGAATGCGGCTGCCGTGGCCGGCTGGGCAGCGGGCGGCGGCAGCCAGCGGAGCTCGGGCGCATTCGCCGCTGGCCGGGACGCCGCCCTGGCCTGCGCTCGGCTCCCGAGGCCGCCGCTGCGCTCCGGGGCCCGGCGCGGAATGAGGTGCAGGCCGCGCGCCGGCGAGCGCCCCGCTCCGCAGCCCCCAGGTTCCCCGCGGCCGCCCGCGCCTCGCGTGCCCCGGCGCCCACGCTAGAGCTCCGCACTGGCCGCACTCGCCCGGGGCGCAGGCCCGCAGAACGCACGCGACCCGGCCCGGGTCCAGATCACGGGGATTTGCCTCTTGGACGCCGCCCGGGGTGCGGGGACCCCGGCACGCTGCAGCCCGCGGGCCGCGCTCCGCATCTCAGCGCTCTAACCAGCCTGGCCCGCGGCTTTGGCCTCCACGGTGCCGGGTCCCCCCGGCCTTCCTCCACCTTTCCCCGCATCCTCCCTCCACCCTTCCCGCTGCCCCGCCGCCTCCCATTCATTGCATTCGTTTCCCCTTCCTGGCTCGGTCCTCCCCTCCGAAGCTTCCCCGGCCGGACCCCGCTTCCCTCTTGGGGTTCTCCGTACATTCATGGAAGTTTAGGGCCTGGACCGTGGCCCCGAGTCCGACCTGAGAATGCAGCCCGCGCTGCCGACCGGACAGAGGAAGATGTCTGCGCTCAAGCGGATGATGCGGGTCTCCAATCGCTCTCTGATCGCTTTCATCTTCTTCTTCTCCCTTTCCACATCCTGTCTCTACTTCATCTATGTAGCTCCAGGCATCGGTAAGCACCCGGACACACCCTCACCTCCTATGGTCAGAAAGAAGGTAATTGGGGTGCTGAGTTTGGAAGCTAAACCAAGGATCTGATTTGACTTATTTCAAAACTGTCGAAGAAACTGCTTGGGCACGTTAGCTTAGTTAATAAACGTTTAAAAGAATTTAAAAGGTCGCGTTCAGTGGATGTAGGGAAATCAGGGCCTGGTGGCTGGGGGTAGGGGTGGGGGTGGCGTGTGGTGCCTCTTGTCGCTTTCTTCAGTATTCATGACAACTTTATCTGTCAGATAAGTTCGGTGTTTAATTGTAGTTTTATTCAGACATCTTTATCTCCAGATACAATAACAGGTTGTGAAATTATGATGGGGAANCAGGAACTGTGAGGAAGGTCAAGAGTGTATGCAAGCTAGTGTTGTAGGTCAACGGACATTTGCTCTATACTTGAGGCATTTTAGGGGTTGAGTTGTTGAAACANAGCTGGGGTCTTCTTGTCAAAGTCAGCCTCTGCTTAATCTGTTAGGATTCCTGCTCAGACAAAATGATGATTAAAATAATTATGCAAGGCAATTTGTGAGCTGAANCTGTTAACTTTCTGTTAGTTACTTTTGACTGTTAGTTACAACTTTGCATGAGACTGGCTTCTTTATTGGAATATCCTAATTCCTCATTTCCCCTGCTGTTGACAAGGGGTCCACATGGCCTTGTTTCAGTGAGTGAANATTTCTATGAATTTGTATGGCTCTTAAAACACATCCCATTCTCTAAACCTGGCTGAGTTTTCTTGTCACTCGGTGTTCAATGCTGAGTGACTTGGTAACAGTGCATATTCTATCATTTCTTATTAGATACTCAGTTGTCTTTTTGAGT
>LZPO01087167.1:207707-232197 GCA_001675575.1 Neotoma lepida | reverse complement strand
TACTACAGGTTAATGGTTTTCATAGTAGATTGCTTTGAGGCCATGTCTGAATTACCATCTTTGTGTTATGACACTCTATAAGTCTTTGGCCTAATGGGAATTGTTTATCAGTCTGGCACAGTCTCAACATTTATTTTTTGGTTTTAATCTTTCCTCTTAAGCTATGATTCTCAACCTTCCTAATGCTATGACCCTTTAATACAGTTCCTCATGTTGTGGTGACCCCTAACCATAAATTTTTTTTCACTGCTATTTCATAACTAATTTTGCTACTGCTTTGAATCATAATATAAATATCTGTGACCCAAGGAATCATGACCTCACAGGTTGAGAACCCCTGCAAAGTACCAACCATGTTTTGTGCTTGATCTGGCCTAATCCTGGTGTTAGACCATGATTATTATAAGTGTATTTTCTTTTATGAACATTGATGAGCAATTTCTGGAGCTTTACTGAGCATGACACTGAATATGGAAAGAAGCTATAAACTTCCAGCTCCTGAAACAGCTATTTAGAAGATTATCATAGTTCTTAGAAACTCTTAGATGCCTGGCTCAGTAGGTAATAGCAGGTAGGTGGCATGGGACATTTTGAGATACTGTCTCCTCATGTGTTCTTAGGTGATATGGGAGGCAGCTTCTCTCCTGTCATTTTGTCTGTTCTAATGTTAATTGTAGTTTGTAGCCTGGTTTATGGTGCTACTCTCTTCATGATTATTTTTGTTTGCATGTGTGTGTGTGTGAGAGAGAGAGAGAGAGACAGAGACAGAGACAGAGACAGAGACAGACAGAGACAGAGACAGAGACAGAGACAGACAGAGACAGAGAAAGAGAGAATGTGTGTGTGAATGTCTGTGAGTACACGGCATGTGGGGGGGGTCAGAGGATAGTCCTCCAGAGCTGGCTTTCTTCTACCCTGTAGGTTTTGGGGATCAAACTCAGATTGTCAGGCTTCGGACCCCCCCTCCCCACCCCGGTAACTTTTTGTCTTGAAGACCTCTCTTTTTCCTCACTTGGTCTCCTGTATTTCTGCTGCCTTGCTTCTAAGTTGTTGTTCCTCAGACCCTTCAGATCTACTTGGACATTATTACCTCTGGGTTGTTTTCTTTTTTGTTTTTCTCTTTCCGATCTCATACTGAAGAGTTAGTTTCCGAGGTCGGCACACCTGACACCCATNGCTTAAAACACTGGGAATCATCTCTTCCGAGGCTTGGCCCCTGAAATGAAGGATACTTCATCCTGAGGTTGCAGGCACCTGTTGGTCTCCTGCTCTGGGATCACATGAGTTTCTGCCTCTGTCTTCATGTGCTTTCTGTGAGTCCACACTCACATCACACCCCCTTTCCCTTTCTCCTATAAGAGCCACTGCCACTGATAATCCAGATGATCCAGAATGGCCTCTNCGCTCTGCTTTGCTGAAGGCTGGGTGTCAGTCAGCCCCTGTGTGGCTTGCCCTCCCTATCTCTCTATAGACCACAGCTACCCAGGCTTCCAAGACCGGCAGCTTTTCCTCCCCTTTGTTCTCACAGCATCCCCCCTGTCTCCTCACTTCTCTTTCATGTTTCAGCCATCCATGCACCAGGAGCTGTCCAGCTTGTCTTCCATTGCTACTAAACTCTCCAGTGGCTGAATGTCACACTCTGAATCCTCTGCTCCCTTCCTCCTCAGGGCCTCTGCTCACACTGTCATTGGCAGAAATGCCCCTCCCTCCTTGTTCTTCCTTCTCTGAGTCTGCAAATGGTTCTGCTGGCCTCTTCCACCTGGGCCTCAGGCGTACTCAGACTCTCCCCCTCTAAGGAATCTCCTGCTGGCTGTCCACTTTCCTTTCATGAAATGTACTGTCCACTGAACCATTGACTGTTCTTCTTTCATTTCCAAAAGACACTGCTGTCTCAAAGGTTGTCTCCTCATAGCATTGTCAGGAGGTGGAGAGGTGTNATGGTGACTGCTTCATCACTTACAATAAGGATGTGGTTTTCTCAATGTCCCACCTCAATTTCTTTATTTATAGATGGCAATAATATTAGTACCCATGGAGCTGCCTGAGAGNATTAATTAAGACGACACACATAAGGCATATCTAGGGATGCCTGGCAAAGTACATGTTGTATGTCATGTATTAGGTATTTTCTCCTAAATTATCTTTTTATTTTATTGTACTTTTTTTTAAAATTTAAGACTTATTTTTATTTAGGTGCCCACAGAGGGCAGAGGATGGTGTCAGAGCCCCTGGAGTTGGAGTCACAAGCCATTGTGAGCCTACTAACACAAGTGATGAGAATGGAACCATAGTGCTCTTCAAGAACAGCTAGTGCCCTTGACCACTGAGCCATCTCTCTAGCCCTCAAGATATCACAGTCTTTTCCAATGTAGCCTTTGCAGCATTTAACCTAGTTGGCTTCTTTTTGGTCTGTAGGTTCTTCTGAGGTTAACTAATTCATGGGTCATCTTTGTGTCATCTGCATACATGGGTTCATTACCTTCTCGTATCCATTCTAGATGAGTTTTCTGGTAATTCACCAGTCTATTCCACCTTGTGCTGTTACTTTCATGTCTCCTAGTTGTGTTTCCAATCCCTTTCTTGGCTGCAATCCCACCATTCTAAGTGCTGCCAGATTATCTACCCCTCAGGTCCCTTTGGAAGCACCTGTCTACTTGACAGTGAAGCACTTAGCAGCAACATGTGTCTCAGCAGTCAGGGACCTGGATATCAGTGCTGGAGATCTCCCTGTCCAGTGAGTGACACTTGGATGTCCCTGCACATGGTATGGCCTCCTCACCATCAATGCTCAACACTTCCAGTGAGCAGAGCTGGATGTGGGAAGGGTGGCTGACACAAACTTTTTACAAACCTCTTAATGTTTTTAGAGTGGAGAAGGAGGCAGGTTCAGGAAGCCCCTGTCACAAGCCCTGGATAGAAGGCCTAGACACTTTGGTAAACTGTTGCCTTTGGAAGTTTTTTCTTTTCCCCAAGGTGTTTTTTTCTTCCTTCTGAAAGGATAACTGGCAAACAAGTTGGATTTATGTCTCATTATGGAGAGGAAAGTAGAAAATGAGCTAATTAAAGAACACACAGCATGGTTTTAATTAAGTAGTGGTGCTTTTTAGTATATTTCTGAGTTGTCTCAAGACATAAGGGCAAACATGAGAAGACAACCTTATTTGTTTTCTGAATTATGGCTTCCTACAAATTGGAATAAAAAATTGATAAAGATTTTTTCTTAAAGTCTTACCAGCGAGAGATTGCATTTGCTATTAGTGATAATTAGCTAAGATGTAGCTGAATATGGGTCAGTGTAGCTGTATGATGTTGGGGACTTTGTCCTGATGATTTGTTTAGTGTGACTTGTTGGTACATCATTGTGTCCCTGTCAGCTGCTCTGTGTTTAAGCACATCTTCATTCCCAAATGGGTTCTTGTCTTTAGGGACCAAACCCAGGAGGGCCATTCACCTGAGGAATGTAATTGTCTTATCGGTAAATGATTTAAAGTAGACTAGTCTATTGCTCCCCACTGTTGAGAACGGTTCCCAGCTCCTCATGCCTGTTTCTCCATCCATGCAGTGAATATTAAACAAATTCCTTTGGTTAAAAAAAAGATTCATCTTTGTCATTATAATCTATATTTCTTTTTCTAAACAGTTTTGTTACCTATAGCTGAAAGTATGTGGATTTTAAAGTTTATGTCTCTAAGACCCAGGATAATGTCCCTGCACTCTTAGCATCTTAGCATCTACTCAAGGGCAAAAGTGTAGTAAAATCATGCTGTGTTTCTAACCGTACATGTTAAATGCATGATAAAAGTCTAAATAAGTTAAGTTCAATTATAAGCATTCTCCAGCAGACACAATCCCAGCCTGGACATTCATTTGGTGAGAGTGTCATTCCTCTGCACTGACAGCTTTTCGTCATGTGGACAAATCTGTTAACCAAGCCTTGCTGGTGCCTGACTTTGCTGTGGGAATGAACCTCTTACCTCAATGGAGTCCTGAAGGNTTGGGTTTGTGATGAAACTAGTTAGCATGGAAGGGGCATAGAAGGTATATGGTGCAATGCTACCTATTTAAAATGACAGAGTTGGGGTCCTGTANGCTGTCCCAAGTGGGGTCCCCAAAGAGGATCTCCTGACTTAGCTCCTCCCTACCTGCTCAAGGGAGTGTAACACCTTAGTCAAGGCATTCTGAAGTCTGTCAGTTTACTGATTTCCCCAANAGATAGAAATTAGGGGTCTGCTTTTGAAACACCTCAAAGAATTAAAGCTACCAACCTGAAACTGTGCATTGATGTTTGATTTTTCATATTTTGTGTTTGAAAGGAATTATAGTGCTTTGAGTAATTAACTCATTGAAATGATCCAAGTGGCTATCAATTCCAAGTTATTCCTCTTTTCAGACACATTGAGGCTTTGTGGGACTCCTGAATGGTGACTCCATCCTGGTGTTATGGTGATCTGTAGACCCCATCCTGGTGTTTTGGTGATCTATAACCTCCATCCTGGTGTTATGATGATCTGTAGACCCCATCCTGGTGTTATGGTGATCTATGGACCCCATCCTGGTGTTTTGGTGGTCTGTAGACCCCATCCTGGTGTTATGGTAATCTATAGTATATTCACTGTAAGATAAGAGATTACTTTTGGGGAGTTTTTGGTTTTAGTGAATTAATACAGAGTTTTAAAAAGTGAGGTTGAATTATAGGANTGTGTCCTTATAATAAATATCTATTTTGAAATGACTGTTTATACGAAGTTAAGGAATTTTACTACAATTTGTGTATTTAGTCTTGTTCTGTTAGCTAGATGGATGTTGTCCCTTAAAGCTTTTCATTTTTATTTAAAAGTTTACGTTTACTTATTTCTGTGTATGCATATGTATATGTGTGCCCCCAAGTGCTATAGTGNACATATGGAGGTCAGAGANCAACTTTTGGGAATTGGTTTTCTNCTTCAACTACATGGGTCCTGGGGATCAAACTCAGGCCGTTGGGTTTGGTAGCAAGCACCTTTACCCACTGAGACGTCTTACTGCCCCTATTTTAATTTTAAAAAGTCCATTTGTTTCTAAGTTTTTGGTTTGTTTATTTTTTGAGAGAGGGTTTCACTCTCAAAATGTTAAATGTGTAACAGCCCTGGCTATCCTGGAACTCACTNTGTAGACCAGGCTGGCCTCAAACTCACAGAGATCCACCTGCCTCTGTCTCCCTAGTGCTGGGATTAAAGGCGTGCACCACCAGGCCCAGCATTCCTAAGTTTTTAAAGCAGGAAATAGTTGCCTTGTATTTTTTTTCCCCTTTGGCATGGTAGGTAATGGAGTGTCCACTTTTTGGGTACTTTGCTAAGTCTGAATATAATCTTACTAAGAAAAACCTTATCATTTCATGACCTTCTTTCTCTCTTTTGTTTTTCTTTGATAGCCAACACATACCTCTTTATGGTACAAGCTCGAGGTATCATGCTGAGAGAGAATGTGAAAACAATTGGACATATGATCAGGCTATATACGAATAAAAACACCACGCTCAATGGGACAGGTAAGGCTGTGTCCTCCTTTGCTTACCCTGGGAGTTGCAGATCAGTAAACTAGCCTTTTAAATTCTAGCTCCTTTACCTGCTCATAACTCACTGTTAAAGAGGGAGCTGCCTCCTACTAAGTGCATCACTAGATGATTAGCATCCCCTACTAAGTGTACTGCAAAGTGGNTGTCTTCTAAGTGTACTGCTAGGTTGGCATCTCCTACTAAGTGTTCTGCTAGATTTGTAAGACTGATGTTTGGTTTTGGATGTACTTCTTAGTGATTTTATGACCCTTCAAAGAAACCAAAGGATACATTTTATGAAGCTGGAAATCAGCAACTGCTCTTTGCTGTTTGTGTCGTTAACTGAAAGTGAGCTTTTCCCTTAGACTCACACAAGGCCAATATCAGTTTGACTCAACTAGAGGTTTTCTGATGGGAAGTAGTTGGTGTCAGTGGCTTTATTTCCCTGTTGTGGAAATAAAATGTCTTCTCGAATATTATGGGATGTCACATTGACAAGATCTGTGATTATCCCCTGAGGCACTCTTTAGATCTTTGTTTTCCGAGATCATGAAGGGAAAGTGTACAGAGATGGCCAGCCAGGCTGGTGGAAATGCATGAACTGTGGACTAACAACTGTGGAGTCCCCCATGGTGCCTGACTGGGCCCTCTGGAAGCTTGAGAGAGTTGTTTAGCTTGAACTGTTTGGGGGGCCCCCAGGTAGTAGGATCGGGATCCGTCCCTGGTGCAGGGGCTGGCTTTTTGGAGCCCAGTGCCTATGGTGGGACACTTGGCACAGCCTTGGCACAGGGAGGAGGGTCTTGGATCTGCCTCAACTGAGTGTGCCAGGCTCCAGGGACTCTCCATGGGAGACCTTGTCTTGGAGGAGGAGGGAATGGGGAGTGGATTGAGGGGAGGGCTGGTGGGGCGGGAGGAGGGAGGAGAGGGGGAATCTGAGGTTGGTATGTAAAATGAGTGAAAAATCTTTTTAATAAAAAAAAGAAAATTATTTCACAGTGAAAAAAATCGATCTTTGTTTTAAATANTTAAACATATTAAAACTCTGTACCACTGTAGACATACTCAGTTCTCATCGCCTCTGCTCCCCTCCCCTAGAAAGCCTCTGTCTCCCTCCATAGTGGGATTTTAATTTATGTCAANTGGGTGAGAGTTTTACATCTAAAATTTCAAGATGATATGTGTACTTGTGGAGAATCCATCCTACTCATTTGCCTGATTTATTTATGACTCCTCAAATCTAAGCATTCTTACTTTCCTTTGATCTTCGAACCTTAATCTCATGTAGAAAGACTGTCTTTTGATAGTACNGGGCAGTCTCAGACGCTGGTCTCCTGCATTAGCTGGTCATATTAAAAGTTTAAACATTCCAGGAGTTTCTGTAGGCCGTGCTAGTTGAAGAAGTTGATTGTGAGATTTTCATTGAAAAGTCCATTCAGCCGGAGTGTAAAGTATGTTTAGGTTACTGTATTTGTCTGTGTGAATACGAAGAATCTCATGTATCTTTTTTCTCACTCTGGGATATGAATAAGTTTTATGTGTGGGTGTTGAGTTTGGCTGGGAGCAATGACGACTTGAACAAGCAGATGTTCTGCACAACGCCCTGCTAAAAAACAAGGAAATTCTTTCTTCCCCTCTCCCAGCCACAGTTTTAATAAAGATGAAGTGACGGGAGGGGGGGTACTTTGACAAAGAGTTGTTTACTTTTGTGAGCCTCTTAGAACCTTCCATAGGATTCCTGTGCTGATGGGAAATGTATTCTAGAAGACACAGGAGGCATTCTTTTCCCTGTGAAGTCTAGCAAGCTGGCAACCCCTGGCTGTTATGGAAGGTCCTGAGCATGAACCACTATGTGTTTTTCCTTTTCTTCCTATCTGTCCTGCCANATTACTTCTTAGTTAACTTATAGCCCACAGTGGTTGCCAGGGCTCCACTCAGCCACCTTTCTGCTTGTACTTGGTTCAGTAGAGGGTAGGGTGGGGGACAGAAGATGTCCTCCTTTANGGAGACTTNACGAAAGTCCCACTGTGTTCCTTCTCCGGCTCAGTGGCCAGACCTGATTGCATGGCTGCAGGATGATGGGAATGAAGGTGTGAAATGTTCTAAGTGTAGCTGGGGTTGTCACCCAAGGAGATGGGGAAATAGAGTCTGTGTTGGCAGCATTAAGGCTCTGCCAGGCTCATTTAGGCAGCGTTTATTGAGCAATTAGTACAGATCATGGGTGAGTAGATATGAGAGATGCAGAACTAGGGAAAACCCTTTAAAGAGGAGCCTTCCAAGCTTCTGGAAGAGATGGNGACATGGTTACTAAAATGCAGCTAATTATTTTGGAAAAGTCTAAGATATAATTTGCCAAAAAAAAAAAAAAGAGGCCAGTAAAATGTACAAAGCCGTAAGTGAGCGCTACGGGAGAGCTGATGGACACAGTTATAATGTAACATGAGAAGGGACATCGGTCGTGACATTTATGTGTATGTTCGGTTCCAGATTTTCAGTGCTGTGTCTGACATTCAGCACCATTGAGTACAAACAGACTTAAAATGCTTTTGTATAGAAATCATAAGTTTTCAGAATCAAAAGATGCCTTGCTGAGTAGCCTGTGGAATTGTCAAAATGAGGTGTGGTTATTGAAAGTGAATTTAGTAGGCGATCAGGCTNTGCAGGGTAGAGATAATGGGTTCGTTAGAATGAACCTGGTGCACTTCCTTACTTGATGGGTGCTTCAAGTGAGGCCATCAGCTATGGCCATCTACCCATGTTAGTGACAAGCACATGGGGCTCTAATGGAGTTCTCATGCACCTCCCATGTTAGTGACAAGCACATGGGGCTCTAATGGAGTTCCCATGTACCTCCCAGGGTCCTTCTTGCAGAACTGAAGCTCTTGAGAGGTGCCCTTTGGTCCCATTGGGACTCCATTCTTTCCATTTGAGAGTGGTGTTGGGACCTGCCTAGCACTTTTCCTTTGGAGTTTTCCATTTCTCTGGGTGTGGCTCTGGGAGCGGGGAGGCAGGCAGGTTGTCTGGAGCTCATCTTGTTTCCATCCACTCATTAGATGAATAATGTCTGCCTTTCACAGAAGCTTCGGTGAATCTCAAGTGTGTCTGTCCCACGTAACCTCTGGAAAATGTTTGGGGCTTTTCAAACTGTTTAGTGGCTGCTCTGTGGATGGTGCTCACTCACCACCTTCCCAGGAAGAATGGTTGTGTGGGTTTCTGAAGCATTGTTTCCAGAACCTTAAATCACTCAGGCTGTTTTATCAGCCATGATGTGTTTATTTGCAGTCTGTTCCTTGGATGCCCTAGGTGCCTTACTAACGCTGGAAGTTAAAGACAATTTGATTTCAGTTAAAAGTGATGCTCAGGCTAGTGGTTTCACTTGTGGTTAGGCTTGGCTGAAGTGGCACCAGATGAAGGGCTTGGGCAGCTTGGAAGCATTTCTGCCAGTCTCTTAGTGACTTCTGCCCGCTATGGTCNTTTACAGTGTTGTGGGCAAGGACGGCAGATATTTTTCTCTGATACACGAAACTCAAGTGATTAGCCGNTATTGTATGTCTTTCAGGCACTTAAAAACTATTGTTTGCTTTTATTAAAGATGGTGAAAATGACGATTGTGGTCTTTTATGAAATATGTAATCAGTCTAGCCCTAGACTACCCACTCTGGACTTCTTTTTGTCGCTTCCTCTAGGGAGTGATGGTTAAATTTGTTATAGAAATAACCAGAGAGCTTGAAATTTAAGGGAGTTCGATGTGGGTCTGTAGAATCATAGAATGTGGAAGAAGAGAGGCCCAGGTATTAGTGACAAAAATCAATNAAATATGCAGAGCAAGAAAATACTCAGATTTAAGTTAATACATAACACCAAGGAGCTACTTGGTGGGGCTGGAGAGGTGGCTCAGGGTTATTGGGAGCACTCGCTGCTCTTGTAGAGGACCCTGTAGTTAGAATTCTAATAGATCTGTTTAATAAAAAACCTGGAGCTGGAAATTGGGGTAAATGCTGAAAGATAAGAAAGACAAAGGAACAAGCCACTGCCATGTCTTACCTCTAGGACTCCTCAGCCTGAAAAGGCTTCAGCCAAAAACTCCAGCTTCTCTTTTNTCACACCTTATATACCTTTCTCTGCGCAGCCATCGCTTCCTTCTTAGTGCTGGGATTCAAGGCGTGTGTGCTTCCCAAGCAAAGGTGTGAGATCTCAAGTGCTGGGATTAAAGGTGTGTGCCACCACTGCCTGACTCTGTTTCTCTCCTAGACTGAGTCAATCTCATGTACTCCAGGGTGGCTTTGAACTCNTGGAGATCTAGACAGATCTCTGCTTCCTGAGTACTAGGATTAAAGGTCTGTGCCACTACTGCTTGGCATCTGTGTTTAATCTAGTGACTTGTTCTGTTCTCTGTTCTTCAGGCAAAGTTTACTAGGGTACACAATATATTACCACAGGACCCCAGTTCAATTCTCAACACCCATATAGGGCAGCTCTAGGGGATCTAATCCCCTCTTCAGGTCTCTGCAGGCACCCACATGTGCTGTATGTTCTCTCTCTGTCTCTGTCTCTGTCTCTCTGTCTCTGTCTCTGTGTCTGTCTGTCTTTCTCTCTCACAGAAATAAAACAATTTTATAAAGAAGAAATTACTGGAGACCTAAACATGGTGGCCATGCTCGTCATCCCAGCACTTAGGAAGCTGAGGCAGGAGTGTTGGATGCAACTCCAAGGCTAGCCTGGGCTACATAGTGATTTGAGTTCCAGGCCATCCTGAGCTAGAATAAGACTTTACCACAAAGCACCAAGTAACCTAAAAACAGACAGAAATATTACTTAGAGCTGTATGAGAAGCCTAGTATTTTTCAGCCTTAGCATTATTTTAAAAATGAGTTTGGGGAACACACAAAGACAGTGCCCAGACAGCCTTGTTTTCTGTTTCCAGCTACTGTGCATGAACAGTATGCAATAGAGGCTTAAGAAAAATGGACGAGATCAAGAGCAGGCATTGGCAGAGACCTGGGCTGTCTGTTCTTTCTGGTAGTGTGTGCAGAAGAAAGCTGTGAGGTGTACGTGTGCAAGTGGGTGGGGAGGGGAGAGATGTTTTAACCATTGATCTCATATCAAAAAGCAACGTGTAGAGAATGCTCTCTTCAGTTTTCAGTTTGAGTAATCATTTCTTGTTTTAAGGCCGAGGAGGATTATGGTAAAACAGTTTCTGCCACTTGCCCTCTCCTTCAGTTCTCATACTCAGAGAGAACAACCCAGAACTTTAGAGTTTATCCTGTATTTGTGTCCATGTCTCTTCNTCCTTCCCTCCCTGGCGGAGCCCAGGGCTTCAGCATGCTGGGCATGAGCTTTTCCGCTGAGCTGCAGCCNTAAGCTTGCTCTATTGCTGCCTGTCATTGCCTGTAGCTGTCCTGCTATGGTAGGAAAGCACTTAGAGCTCCTTCTTCTTCCACAGCTTTCACCCTAGAGGTACTATCAGGACTAGAGTCAAATCCTCATAGTTCAGAGTATAAATAGTGGTCTCTGTGTTCCCAGAGTCAACTATTTTGGTGGCATTGCTTGTCCATGTCCACCCACACACACCTGTGGCATTGCTTGTCCATGTCCACCTCCACCCTGTAAACACTGTGGCATTGCTTGTCTGCATCTCCCCCCCCATACCCGCTCTCACTAAGCTTTCTGCCGTCTATCATTGGGTTTCCCTGGGCTGCGTAGACACATGGTGAGCTGTGCTTATGAAGGGTGTCGTGCCCCCCACCCCTCGTCAGTTTCTGTTCTCCAGTGTTACTTTTGAGACTTGTGACTGGCATTCTGATGACAGTTATTGTATGTAGAGCAGCATTTTTGTTTTTTCTCCTCTCTGCAGCCTTTGGAACCCTCCCCTCTTCCTTGTCACCTTCCTCCTTTTAACCCATTTTTGTGCTGTCGGGTTTACGAGGACTCTTCACTTTGTCTGTCTTCTCTTACGGTTTGATTGAAGCCGTGGNCATGGGCACTTTGTCCCCCAGGTCTGTGAAGTTCCCTTTGTGCTGATTTCTGGGTCATTTGTGCCCCTCCCATTTTTAGTTCTCTTTCTACTTTCGAGGAGATTGCTTTGATCTGTTACAAAACATTGATANGATTTTAAAATTTTTTCATAACCCTATCTGTAATTTTAAAGAATTCCTTTTGTAGCCGGGTGGTGGTGGCGCACACCTTTAATCCCAGCACTCGGGAGGCAGAGGCAGGCGGATCTCTGTGAGTTCGAGGCCAGCCCAGGCTACCAAGTGAGTNCCAGGAAAGGCGCAAAGCTACACAGAGAAACCCTGTCTCGAAAAACAAACAACCCCCCACACCCCCCAAAAAGAATTCCTTTTGTTTTCTTTCTTTTATTTTTATTGTTGTTTTGTTATTATTATTTGGTTTTTCTTGAGATAGTGTCTCTCTACATAGTTCTGGCTGACCTGGAATTCACTATGTAGACCAGGCTGGCCTCAAACTTGCAGAGATTCACTTGAAATTAAAAGCATGTACCAGCAGGCCCAGCTTGTTTGTTTTTCTTAACTATGGATCTGAAATAAGAATCCCTTTCCTCTCAAATGAAAAAGAAAACTTCAGTTATATTTTAATAAGCAGGAAATCTGTTTATTGATTAGCTAAGAAACTCTAAGGTATAAATTCAAGAGTTGGACAAAAATCTACTGAAACCCATAGCGGTAGAGCTAATCAAATATTTTTAGTGGAGATGGAGATTTTTTTTCTTTTTAAATTTTTTTACTTTAGAACAAATTCTTTTAACTTTTATTGATTCTCTGTGGATTTCACATCATGCACTCCGATCNCACTCATCTCCCCTTCCTCCCACATCTTCCCTCTGCCAAAGAAAAACCNAAGACAAAACATAATAAACAAAACAAAATAGCCACGACAACAGAAGAAGAATCTCACCATGGAAGCTGTAGTGTGGCCCGCTGAGTCACACAGTTTACCTTTAGTCCATTCATCTTTACTTGTTAAGTGTCCATTGCTATGAGACACTGGTCTGGCTCGAGGCCTCCAGCTTCTGCTACNCCACTGATAATGGGCTCTCTCTGGGGCTCCTCTTAGATATCCTGTTGTTGTACAGTGTTGTAGAGATCCTGCTGTTTTGAATCTGTAGGTTCCTCCCCTTCACATACTCCAACAGTTCATAAATGTGATGGCTGTTGGGATGGGCCAACTCATAGCCCTGGTTCTGGGCCTGGGTGGTAACTGGGTCGGTCAGCTCACCAGCTTTCCCCTCATCATCACTGCCTGGGTGAGCTTTCCAGCACTGCCTAGGCTAGCTCACCCAATGCAGTCTGCAGCAAGGAATTGGGCCAGTTCTCCTGGTCTCAGGTCCTCAGATCTGGGTCCCCCACACTCATACCACCAGGTCCAGCACTACTGTTTTGCCCAGGCAAGGTGCAGGACCCTCTNTCCTGATTGCTGTAGGGCACCTATGGGGGGAGGGGTCAGCTCTCCTGCTCTCATGCCCTCAGGGCTGGCTCACTTGCACCCACTACAACAGGGTCAACTCTAGTGTGCTGCTCAGATTGGGGGAGAGGGTCTGCTCTCCTGAGTGCTCACTCTCGTGACCCTGGGGCCAGCTCTCTCACTGCTGTAGGTAGCAAGGGGCAGAGAGGGCAGAGCATCTTTCCCTCACCCATGTCACTGCATGGCCCTCAAGGCCAGCTCACCTGTGTCTGAGAATCTTTTTTTTTTCAAAAGATTTATTTTTATTTTTGAATTATGAGTGTGTATCTGTGTGGGCAGATGCCTGTGGAAGGCAGGAGAAAAAAGTGTTAGATCCTGTGGAGGTGGAACTGCAGGTGGTTGTTAAGTTGCCCAATATGGGTGCTGGGAATTGGACTGGGGTCCTTGGCATGGGCAGTACACGCTCTTAAATACTAAGCCATCCCTCCAGCCATGTGCAAACTCTTAATTCATGTTTAGAGCACCAATCCCTCCCATGGGTAGAGCAGAATTGCTTATGAAAGAAGAAATTGTTGTAAAAATATGATCTGCATTTGAAATATCCAGATACACTTTTATAAAGCTCCTTGAAGGAATGAGCCTCATTGGTCCTCATAGTCTTGTTTTGTGTGGAGTGTGGTATAAGTCTCAGATGCATTAGGTGAAAGTATAGAGTTTGGCCCCAAGAGGAACTTCTATGATCTTGGTCTGCCCTTGGGCACATTAAATGATGGCTGCTCTTTCTCTCCTCCCGCTGGCTTGGAGCAGTTCCCTGCCAGCTGCTTTCCAGGGCTCCTCCCGAGAGCGGGATGGGGAATCTCTCCCAGGGGATTCCCATAGCCTGGTGCAGTATGCCTTAGCATTGTGCCATCGCTGTCTGTTTATCACGTTAGGCTTTCCTGGCAGTTCAGCTGCTGCCTCGTGGATGTGCTCCTCAGGTCATANTGTGGGTTTCCATGCAGGCCTCTGGGACTGAGCCTTCTCCTTTGGTTCTATCTCAGACCCAGAGCCTTTGTCCATTTCCTCAGCCTGTTAGGAGCATCGGTAGGACCTTCTGCAGTGGGCCTGGAAATGTACTGAAGCTCTGCTCAGAAATGTCCCCCTGGTTCCCAGGCTGTTTGATGGTGACAATTTTTGTTCCCAGGGGAGGTGCTTAGCTTGTAATGGCTCTTCACGCACCTTATAACCATCCTAATGCCGTTTTCCCATGGGTTTAGCTTGTACAGTTTTTACAATGGAGCTGATTGTGGATGGCTGTAGGAGCATGTTTACATTTTCTGTGTCCGTGGTTGGATGTAGCAGTTCGCTAGTTGTTTCTGTGTCTTATCTCTATTCACCTCTCTAGGCCCTGCTCCTCCACACAGCAGGAAATGGGCACATCCTGTTCCTCAGATTTGCATTTTGCATCTGTGCCCTGGAGAGTAACTAAACTGTGGTCCTGGATTCCACGTTCAAAATCCTATGCCTGTGACTGTCACATGTTGGGTCAAGTACTCAGTCACAACTAAAGCTACTGAATAGTTTCATGAGATTATTCACTCTAGGCTCTTGAGTGTGTGTGTGTGTGTGTGTGTGTGTGTGTGTGTGTGTGTGTGTGAAGAGAGAGAATTTTTTCAACATGCATGTGTGTATGCACTTACTCTTATGTGCACACGTGGAGACCACAGGTTGACATCAATTGGGTGTCTTCCTCTAGGACTCTCCACCTTAATTTTTTGAGAGAGGGTCTCTCACTGAAGCTGGAGCTGGTTGGTTCAGCAGACTGACTGGTTGTCAACCCCCTGGGATCTGCCTGGTTCCATCTCCCTATCCCAGTGCTGTGTTTATAGATGTTTACGTGGGTGCTAGGGATCTGAACTCAGGTTCTCATGCTTGCAGAGCAGACACCTCATCCACTGGGCCATCTCTCCAAGCCTCTTGAGCTATTTCATCTTTTTGAAATCTGAAAATGACAGTAGCAGGTAGCAAAGTGAGAAACTGAATTGTCCCACTCTCAGATCAAGCACATGCTGGCGTGGCATTTGAAGGCAAGCATTTGGTGTGTGGTAGAACTTGATGACCCTAAAGAAAATGGGTCTAATTTGACAGTTTTAGGATCCTCAGGAGCTGCAGCTTGCAGGTCAAGAATGTGACTGACTAGCCAGGCAGTCTTGGTGCACTCCTTTAATCCCAGTGCTCAGGAGGCAGAGGCAGGCGGATCTCTGTGAGTTGGAGGCCAGCCTGGGCTACAGGGTGAGTTCCAGGACAGCCAGGACTGTTAGACAGAGAAGCACTGTCTCCAAAACCAAAACAAAAACAACAAAAAAAAAGAGAATGTGACTGACTTAAAGGCTTCAAGTGGGCTATTCCAGAAGAAAGTTGAAGGGTAAATCCTGGGTTCTCCTGGGGTGAGGTCAGGGAATCATCACTGCACTCCTCTGCTCTGTACTCAAGTAGCAGTGCACAGATGGTATGGCTGCTGTAAGGTGTAAGGACTCCTTGTTCCTTTAGGTTAGGCCCAGCCATGGAGGTGAAGGAGCAGGTGTCCTCTGGCTGCAAAAGGCACTGTTGTGTTTGTGTATGAGGGCGAGGGCCTGCTGCTCTCTGCACCTCTCCTAGGAAATCCTACAGAATGTCTGGCCCAGCTTCTGTGTGCTTTACTTGAATTCTTTCCAAGTCGTTGCTTGGAAGTGCTTCTGTGCATTGCATGCTGCAGCCCACACCAGGCTGGTGACGTACTTCGTGCTAGGGGCAAAGAAAAAGACAATATTAGGTTGTAAACTTCTTCTTCTTCTCTCTCTCTCTCCAAGATTATCCTGAAGGCAACAATTCAAGTGACTATCTTGTTCAAACAACAACGTATCTTCCACAAAACTTCACGTATTTACCGAACCTCCCCTGTCCAGAGAAGCTGCCTTATATGCGTAAGTGTGAACTCATTTCTTTTGACAGGTGTATTGTTCATTATGAAGGATTAAAAACCAAGTGGTGTGAGCATGTCATCAGATGGATCACTATTGTGGATGCTGACATTTCTACTATACTGCATGTTTTTCCATTTTTAATTTTAGTTTTTGGAGGGACAGTGAGCAGTCTTTTTGATGATGGATGGTTGAAAGCTGAAGATAAATACAAAAGAAAAACAAAAGATATTGAGAAACACCTGTATTTTTTTTTTCTTTTTGATTTTCAGACAGGGTTTCTCTGTGTATCCCTTGACTGTCCTGGAACTTTCTCTGTAGCTCAGGCTGGACTGGAACTCACAGAGATCCACCTGCCTCTGCCTCTGGAGTGCTGGGATTAAAGACATGCACCACCACACCAGGATTTAACTTTTAAAGTCTCTTAAAGCAGATGAAAAAAGAATAACTGATGTGATTTCTCTCTTTGGATGTTAGAACATTGTAGATTGAGCCAAAGTCTTCTCCTCCTCTCCCCGATGTGAGTCCCCTTCCCTCCCTCAGAAATGACCTGGTGTCTGTTTGATGTGTGCATATATAGAGTACTGTAAACTTAGTTTTACATAGATAGAGAAAATACATAGTTTCAAAGGCTTTAAGAATTTTTCTACCCAAGGAGCTATTCAACTGACAGTCACTTACAAAGGAAAAATCAGTGTTCTCCAGTGGAGTCTCACTGGGTATACAAATTACTCATAAGAGCAGGGCCCATGCCCAGCTGTAGATGGCCAACACAAAATGAACTCAATGGCATTTTTGTCTTATAATGATTTGTCTGGGTTTCCAAAAATTTATTTATTTATTTGCCTTACAGGTTTTTCGTTTAAATATTATGATTTCCGATTTTGTGTTTTATGGAATTTCTGTGTGTGCAAGTGTGTGTGTGTCTGTGTCTGTCTGTGTTTCTTGTGCTTTTTCTTTGGCTTTTTTTTTTCCAGAATTCCCTCAATTTGTTTTCTTTATTGCTTCTATTTCCATTTTCAGGTTTATAACATTTTTATTTTTCTTTTTCTCCTGTTTGTTTCTTTGTTTTGTCTGGTTCTGGTTGTTGGTTTTAGTTTTAGTTTTCAAGTTAGATTATTATTTGTTTAATGGGAGAGAGAAAGAAAGAAANAAAGGGTGTGGATTTGGGTAGGTGGGGAGGATCTGGGGAGAGTTGCGGAGGGAGACCNTGACCAGAATTATATTGTGTGAAGAAAAAATCTATTTTCAATTAAACAAAATAAGAAAGAAAACAACCNAAAACAAAAAAATTAGATGGTTGCCTAAATTACATGTTCATTTGTGACCTGGATTTTAGTTTGTTTTTTGAGAATTACCCACTCACTGTCTTCCACGTGGATCTGAGTCTGAGTTGTTTCTCTGAACTATTGTGGAGAATGTCTTTGTATAAATATGTCGTGTTTTATTTTCCAGTGCTCACCTGATGGGCAGTTAGGTAGTTTNAAAAAATCCTCTATCTTCCTTATCTAAAGAGCAGTGCAGCCCGGCCCTTCCTGCTGCCATGTATGCGCACACTGGGGAGTTGATAACTCGAGCTTGGCTGCTGTTCTAGCTGCCTCAGGTTTTCCAGTTTCTCCCAAGTTATTTCGATAAGCAGGACTGATTTATATCGCTTTGATGTTGGTAGACTTTGTGGTCTTCCTAGAAAATTACTTATTTATTTTAACTGTGTTTTATGGGAGCGCTTATGTACCCATCCTTGCTTGTGTTCGTGGAGGCCAGAAGAGGGTATCTGGTCCCCTGCAGCTGGAGTTACAAGGATGGTTGGGAGTTTCCTNGGTGTGGGTGCTGGGAACCCCCAGTCAGAGTAGGAAGCATTCTTAACCTCTGAGCCACCTCTCCAGTTTGCGGTTTTTTAAAAGACTGATCAAACAGTAAAAACAATATCCCATTATTCACGGTTTTACTTACCTCCTTACTAGTGGTTTAGCTCTCTGCCCCTCCTCGCTCCGCCCTTGGTGACTGTTGGGTCCTGTTCACTTATGGCAAGTATTGGTATTCCTGAAGTGACAGCTGTCAGCTGTGTGTGCTCTAANTGTGTCTTCACAGTGTGCTCTAAGTGTGTCTTTACAGTCCTGGACCTGCTTTCTAATCCTTCTTATGAAGTCTTTTATTTTATGAAGTTCAAATTGCAGTTTTTCAAATGGATCAATCTCTAAGACTTTGTTGTTTTTTTTTAAAGAAAGCTTCTCTCACCTTGACACCATACAAATACTTTTATTTCCTATTAATTTTTTATTTTGTCCTTATATTTTGCATCCAATGTGTAGTAGTGACCCAAATGTATAATTCAAATATATATTTTTCAAACATCTATTTTTCCCACTTGTCCCCCAGCTATCAGAAGCTCCCCCCTCTTACTGCCATTGGACTCCACTCCACTCTATTAGGAATAGTTTTCATATGCTAGTTTGTATCTTGATATTATGTGCTTGAAGATTTAAGTAAACTTTTTGATTGCTTATTTATCTCCATGCTCTACTGTCCTTGGTGTCTCAGTGTGCTTCTTATGTCTTTATTGGGGAAATTGCTCTCTGCCTACCATGGTTGTAGCTTGGCTTTTTAGTTAATTGTTGGTAGATGTTATAACTGTAATACAAAGGAAGACTGGCTTTGCCACATGGTGGAAGGTATGATTTTCTCCATGGAGGGTGCGTCACAATCACCCAGGAGGTTCTGGAGAGCACCATGTCCCTGTGCCCTCTGAATTTCCCTTTCAGTGGGGCTGAAGTGGCCCTGGGANTTTTCATCTTAAAGTTCCGGGGCCCTGCTGAAGCGGATGACGCTTGGGCTACATGGACTTCACCCCAGGCTGTACAGAAGAATTGCCTGGGGAGTGAGCCTCTGTCCTGTTTGGTTTTATTGATCTAAACTGTGCCCTGGAATTAGTAACACAAACAAATGAGCAAGTGATTCTGATCNTGCTGGCTCTGTGTCCCACNGATGAAAAGTGACTCAAAGTGGCTTGTGCTAGATCTGTGTGTCCCACAATGAAAAATGACAAGAAGTGACTCCTTTGGCCTTCTCATCTGTCATTTGTTATGACAGCCTTGTTTCCCCAAAATGAATGTTTTTGTCTGTGCAATACTGAAGCCACTGGGAAACGTTCTGTTGGAGTATTGATTACAGTAATTTCATCTTCATAATTTGCATATTCAGGGAATAATAGTTGTAGGAAATCTTTGTCCTTGGTGTAGTGATCATTTTCTTCATTAGTGGTTTATGGATACTAATTAAACAGTTTGAAAGTGTCTGCCTGCCAGGCCCTCATGCCAGCATCCCTGACCTATAATCCTACAGCTCCTGTGGGACTGGTTCACTGGCCTGGTGCTTGAGAGAGTTCAGCTTGGCTGCTGTGGGCTCTGGAGCTGCCTCTCCACTGGACTGACAGCTACCCATTCACAGCAGGCTTCTCCAGGGTTCCTAGCTTAAGACTGAACACCAGTCTCATGTCCAGGGAGCCAGGGCAAGTGGGTTATTTGACAGAAAATGTGACCATGCAGGTGATATTTCAGAAGGGGTCTATAAGTATAACCACCATAATGAGGCTCGTGCAGAGAGGGTCCTTTGGAGAGAGAGAGAGAGAGAGAGAGAGAGAGAGAGAGAGAGAGACCTTTGCTGCCCATGTGACTCTGCCCAGGACATCTCTGTACCCATCTGTAACACCTGGATTGCAGTGCCACCTTAAGTGTGAATGAGGGTGGATCACAGTGTAAAGTGTGAAGCTCGATGGATATTAATTGGATTCCTTCCTTCTTTCTCCCATTTTTTTAGGGAGCCAGACTTTGTAAAGATGAAGGGAGTGAGACATGTGTGTCATCCTAAGCNTCATACCTACTTGTGCAGCCTTAGAATAANTCCTTGTGACCACAGAGGGCAGCATTATGTGGCGTCTGAGTGTAAAATCNTGTAGTTGGGTGCAAGGCATTCAAATTTGGGTGATATTTAATTTACCTGTAACTTCCAGCTGTGATGTGAACTAATGATGGTGTGCTTGATTATGGGGGTGTAGTTCCTCTGGANTCTCCCCAAGGTAGCTAGCTGTAAGATGGCCAGTCCCGGATTTCCATACTGTGAAATTTGAATTCCAGCAGTGTTTGGTATTCAATAGTGGCCAATCACACTACAAAATCTATCTTAATTCACGTTATTTGCATGAAGAGGTGAGTGACTATTTCATTGCTATTTAATATTTATAGACTCTCCAGAGGGCAAATCCACTCTCAGCTTTTTTGGATCTGTGTAAGACTCTTGGTGATAACAAAGTGAAATAGAAATCTGTCCTCCCAGAGCATAAACACAGTGCTTAGCATGNATGTTTTGATTTTGATTTTTCTGCGTGAGTTAGAGATGGAAAATGCCAGTTGTGCAAGCTGCATAACAATGAAGATAGCCTTACCTTCCATCTGATTGTCTGATTGTCACTCAAATAGAATGCACTGGCAGTGACTTTTCCTTATCCTGACTTTGCCCTGATAGTCCCTGTAGTTGCAAACCTTATGAAAGCTTGCTAAGATGAATTTTAATGAGTGGATTGAAATTCAGCAAAGGGGAAAAGCAAGTAAACTTTAGAAGAGCCCACACAATGCTTAATGCAACAAACTGTCGTTGTATCATGTGGATGTCCACAGAGCGAGTGAGAGGAGTCAGCAGTTGGCTGCAGGCCTGCTGTGCTCCCGGGCTCTCAGAGAAAGGAGCACAGCTGGTGTGATCCAGCAGTATTCTGTTTTCAAGGTGAGGCATGAAGCAGGAAGGAGAGTCACTGAGGGACTTGGGAGCTGGGTCTTCAGGCCAGTGCAGCAGGAAGCTGAAAGAGAACTGCCTTGGGGCTGAGGAGGAGCTTCTGTGTTCCTGCATTGGGGTGGCAGCTCCAGCTGGAGGGGCTGTAAGTGGGTCTCACGGAAGGTGAGGCTGCTGTAAAAGGGTTTATGTATCCTGCTGGGGAATCCCCAGGCAACCATGAGACAGCTTTGGAGGGTGCCAGACCTGATGCCCACATGCAAAGGGTTGATCCTGAGTCTGTGCAGATTTCTCTCAAATCAGAACACAAATTTCAAACGGTAATAGAATGTGGGTGGGGGGAGTTGAAAGCGCTGCTGTGGGGGAAGGAGACCCTTGAAGGTGGGCAGATGAATGATGGACTAGGTGTGTTCCNCACTAGGGTTGTTCTGATGAGAATTTCAAAGCAATTAGGGAGAGGGTGGAGTCAGGGTCACTGGTGAGGCATGTGACACCCTTGGCCAGATGTCACATCTNCCTGAAAGGTTGTCTGACTTGGTGATCCTTTACTGACACAAATAATTCAGACAAANACCANAGGTGGAGAATGGGGAAATTCATGAGTTTAGTTGGGCATATTTTATTGCAAGTTCAGGAGACTTAACTTGGGGTCTGAATTTTGTGAGAGGAACATGGTTGGAAATAAGAGGAAGTGAGACAGAAAGAAGGCTGAGGATGGGACTCTGAGAGGCCTGCAGTTGTGGGGTGAGAGTTGATTAATAGAGGAGACTGGGAAGGACACAGGAAGTCAGAACAGAGTCCCAGGGATCAACTGTTCCCAGGAGAGCAGGTGGAATGAGGAACTGGGTAAAGGCCATTGAACTTGTTGAGTGGAAGATCTCTGCCAGCGATTAGAGGAGTCACACCTAAGAAGTGACTCAGGTCATAAACCTGGCTGATCTTCAAACTTAGTTTTTTTGAGACAGGGTTTCTCCATGTATCCCTGGCTGTCCTGAAACTCTCTAGACCAGGCTGGCCTCGACCTCACAGAGATCCCTCTGCCTCTGCCACCTGAGTGCTGGGATTAAAGATATGCGCCACCACCTAGATGGATTTAAAAGCTAAAAGTTTAGGGAAGGAGCATGAGGGTACAGAATCTGAGCAGTGGGCTCAGAGAAAGACAGTCAGAAAGAGCCACGAGTGTGGTTTGAGCATTACAGAGGGAGAAGGGAGAAGGGAGAAGGGAGAATGGGCTGGAAGATGATGGAGAGAATGGCATGGCGTTTGTAGAGAAAGGGAAGGGAAACAGGGATGGCCTCCTCAGGTGGGTGAGCTAGCTGTGGAGAACTGGAAGGCTGGTCACCACAGGCCACATGGCCGACTGTCCCTGTGGAGATGAGTGGAAATTAAGGCCTCACTTCCAGGCTGTTTGATGCAATTAAGAAATCTGTATATGCATGAGACAGAGGGGGTGGGAAGTAGGAAGAGGAGGAGGAGGCAGGAAGGGGGGATGGAGAGAGGGAGGGACAGAAGAAGGGAGAGAGAAGGTGGGGTGGGGCAGGGGAGAACACAGAGAAAACAAGCAAAGAAGGATCAAGTGCCATGAAAGGACAGAACGGAATGGAAAGTGGAGTCAGCTAATCACTAATTAAAGGGTGACTCACCAGATAACCAAGAAAGCCTGCCAACGCACTCACAACATGACCCTTGTTTTCGTCCAAAGGTGGATGTATTGGAGGCAGTAGATGAAGTACTGTCACTTCATGCTGGGATTAATCTGTAGTTTTCTTCAGTGTTTTGTGTATTGGAGGCAGTAGATGAAGTACTGTCACTTCATGCTGGGATTAATCTGTAGTTTTCTTCAGTGTTTTGTGTTAGGTGGAGAATTCTGGCACACACAGCCATTGCTTCAAGGTCAGATTTGAGTCCATGTATGACAGGTCCAGAAAGGGAGGAGAAACAGGTGTTGGTGAGGGATGGGGACTGTGACAGGACTCAGGCCATGGGCTGTGTTTTCCTGTGGAGTTCAGGGATGACAGGTGCTAGAATCAGCTGGGGTATTTGTCCAAACACAGGCCTCTGACAGCCCAAACAACTCAGACTGCTAAGCAAAGGTCTGGGTTCTTTGTTGTTGTTCTTAAACCACAAACAGTGGTTTAAGAAGATAGAATCTGTGGAAAAGTACTAGAGAGACTTCAGGAAACCTGGGTGGCCAGTTAGGTTGAGAGATTGAGTCGCACAAGCAGGGCCCAGCCCACGCTCTGAAGTACCCCTTGGTGCCACGTGGTAGAGCTCACAGTTCCCTTCAGCTACACTCAGATCTGGAGACAGAGTTGCCATTNCCTGGTGCCCTCAAGCCACCATGTTTACGGCAAGGCATTTTGCAGAGTGCCCTGTCGTCATACTGTTTATTGCTTTTCCGGCTTTTGTGGTCACATGACTGTATTTTCCTGCTTGAGATGCTGAAGCTTGGATTCTAAATTCTTCCTTTGGGAGGTTGGACTCAGCAGCTGAAAATATACACAAGTAGAGCTGGTAGCCACAGACATGACCCATGGGCATCTCTTGACACAGAGATGTGGTGATACTTTCTTTGTGCACCCCAGTAAAGCTTATCTGGGAATCAGAGGAAAAAGCCAGCCACTATATTAAACATGGGCCCAAAACATACATCGTAAACACCCCCTTGGCTGGCAAACCTTTCTATGAGGCTGGATACAGAGGTGATATCGAAACAGAAAAAAGAAGGCATTGCTACCAAGAGGCTGTGGAAGGGAGGGAGTGGAGTGAGAGAAAAGGAAGCTTCACAGGAGGGGGCAGTGGATGCTGAGGGTGTGCAGGGCAGGAGGTATTTGTCGGGGAAATAGAGCTGTCAACTGGAAGGCGGTGTGGCTGTGGGCATAAACTGTAAGGTGTTGAATTTGTGGCTCAAGGAAGCAGACAATTTGGAGAAAGCAGGAGGAAGTGTGCAGCTACATTCTTTAAGCTTGCCTCTAGGGTTGTGGATTTGACAGTGTGAGCACCTTGTGTTTTGTACAATTTGAAAGCAAGAGAAGGGTTTCTGTGAGATGAGCTAGAAGTGCTGATGATTTACACAAACCACTGAGACACAATGCATGGGGATTTCTTGGTATGTACATCTCTCCGGGAAACACATTTGAAAAGGCAGAAGCAGATGATGAGCTGCATTGTCTGATTTCATTTGTGTAATGGCTTTTTGGGGACAAGAAAGAAGCATTGCATTTAATGCATACGTTGAACCCTGTGCTAAAGCAAAAAGGAATGATGGATCTGTGTCTCAGAAGCAAGGAAAGAGAGAAGCAATGGTGGCAGGTTATGTGTTCCAAGGGGATTGTCAGATTTTTTTTTTTTTTATTGTTGGGGAAGGGGAAGGCAGTTTGGCAGCATCTGATTAAAGATGTGAGTCCTCCTAGGACCCCTAGAGTTCACAGGAGACATTAAAGATGTGAGTCCTCCTAGGACCCCAGGGGAGATTACAAGGCAGACCTGGGAACAGAAGTGATAAAGGTTGACTAGAGACTCAGTTAGTTGTTAGTTTTTAGTTAGTTGTTCAGAACAAGTCAAGGAAAAACACAGGTAAGAGAGGAAAATGGGCATTACGAACTGTGTATTGTTTAGATTAGGAGACAAGGGCCTGGCAGTTATGGGGTCTGCTAGTTTGGGTCATTTACACATGGGATATTTTTGGTATAAGTGCTTTCAAAGATGTGTTATGGCACCTGGTCGAGTCAGAGAATACAAAAGTACATAAGAAAGGACATGGGGTGCAATAGCTTACTGCCACCAACCATGCCTCCGTCCATCCATGCATCCACCC
>LZPO01087167.1:176278-186900 GCA_001675575.1 Neotoma lepida | reverse complement strand
ATGGTTCAGGGTCCAGACCTGCCCTTCTGCAGACCACCTGCTCAGTAATTATATGAAGCAAATGTCCCCCTCCCTGTGTGGGGGGGTAGGCAGGTACATATGCACATGTGTGTGTATGTTTCTGAAGGCCANAGCTTGCTGTCCTGTATCTTCTTCAGTCTTTTTACATCTTATTTTTGAACCTGGAGTTTGCCATGTGATTTAACTGGATGGCCAACAAGCCTCGGGGACACGTCTCATCCCCAGAGCTGGGACCACTGGCCCAGCTTTTTATGTGGGTGCTGGGGATTCAAACTCAGTTCCTCACTTTGCACAGTGAGTCATCTCCCCAGCCCCCTCTAAATGTCTTTATTACGTAAGTAATTGTTACTCTAAGGATACAATCTGAAGCAGTTCAGTCAAAGTTAATGCTCTAGTATTGACAGAAGGTTTGGGGAAAACACAAGCAGATGACTCAGACAGGAACTTCTCAGTTATGCCTTACCATGGATAATGCCACCTCGTTGTAACCAAATGTCTGCTTTTATTTAAGGGCAATTTTGATTGGCAAATATCCATTGCATGCACACAGTGACATGAAGACATTCTTGTACAGGTGTATCACACGGAGGACTCTGTTCACCTTCCTTCCTCCTCCCCCTCCTGATTTTCTTGTTCCTTCCTCAAGAGAGTCATTCTCCCACATAGATATGCTTTTACACATCTCCATAAGGGCTAGGGTTCTGAAAGTGAGAGAAATTGCATAATGTTTGCCTTTCTGAGTTTGACTTACTTTGCTTAATATAATGGTGTCTAGTGCATCCATTTTCCTCTGAACCAGTGGTTCTCAAACCTGTGGGTTGCAACCCCTTTGGGGGTCACATATCAGATATCCTGCGTATCAGATATTTACATTATTATTCATAACAGTAGCAAAATTACAGTTATGAAGTAGCAACAAAAATAATCTTATGATTGGGGGTCACCACAACATGAGGAGCTGTATTAAAGGGTCACAGCATTAGGAAGGTTGAGAGCCAGTGCTCTAAACAGTGCAATTTTTTTTCTTTGATGGCTGACTAAAATAAAAACCCATGTATTTTTGCANATGTATTTTTAAAAGTAGCAACAAGTGCTGGTGAGGGTGTGGGGAAGAGAGAAGGTAGACATTGCTTGTGGGAATGTAAGTTAGCCCCGTCATCGTGGGAATGAGCATGAAGCGTCTCCAAAACCAGCAATTCATGGCTCATAAATCAGAGCCAATCCTTTGGAGTTGTCCAGAGGTTTAGATGCAGATAGAAGCTTGTTAATAAGTCACAAAGTTGTAAGTGGAGGATAGCAGCAGAGGGATGGTGGCAGCTGTTGAGAAGGATGCTCACAGTGACAGCCATGCCCTGCCCTGTGGCCTGCTGGGTTTAGTCTCCTATTTAGACAGTGTAAGATAAGCACTGTTAAGATTCTTTTTTTAATATTGATGTTCTTTAGTGCATTTGTGATACTTCCNTTTAACTTAGACTTATTTTNGTATTTCTGTTATGTACAGAATGCAACTCCCAAAAGGTTTCCTCTGATAGTACCCCCTCCACAGGCACATACACAAATAAACAAATGTAATAAACATTTAAAATGTTTCAGAGTTTGACCAACTCCTTGGAATTTGAGTTAGAGAAAGTAGGGAAAATAAAGCCTAAATTAAAAATAAAGTTGTTTCCNCTAAATACTAGNCCATTAAAAATAAATGTATTTGGAGCTGGTGAGATGGCTCAGCAGGTAAAAGTGCTTGTGGCAAGCCTGATGACCTGAGCTTGATGTCTAGTAGAAGAGAAAGGCGATTCCTACAAGTTGTCCTCTTACAGTAGGGCTCCTACAAGAAAACCTGACCTCTACAGGTGCAGCATGGCACCTCCCATAATAAATACATGGAAAATGTTTTAAAAGTATATACTAAATATCTATGAGTATTTTGTGAGTTTAATCCAAATAGGTAGAGTAATTTTACAAATAGAAGTTCTTCTCAAAATTAAACATGTATTTCTTCCTGATTTATGTTTATCCTGTTCTGTGTAACAAATAATATGCTTGTAAATAAAGTCAGTTAATATTTTAAAATGCTTTTAGTTTAGCAAGATCTAGCATTGCATTGACAATTACTAGCATTTTTGAACACTGGGTTTTGAGTCATAAAATAAAAGTACTATTAAATTTCAGTTGCCATNCATGTTTTTATTTTACATTCAATGTAAATACTTGCTTTGCTGTTCTATGAGAATGTTTCATTTCTCTGGTCACATTTTCCAGAACAATTCTCCCCCTCTAAATCAGCTTGTTTTTGTGAAACTAGAAGGGTATGTCAAAGCATTATGAGAGGTGGAGCATGTCTGGCCGGCTGTCCTGGCTGATGTGGACCACTGTGTCATGGTCTCTTTTGCAGTCTTCCGTATAAGGAGTTCTTCGGTGGGGTGAGTGGCCTGACCGTGGAGCAGTTTAAGAAGATCAACGGCTTTCCCAATGCCTTCTGGGGTTGGGGAGGAGAGGATGATGACCTTTGGAATAGGTACGGTGAGGCACAAGTTGCTTAGTAATTGAGTTTCTAATTTCTGTATATTTTGTAAATCACATTTNCCTCTTCTAAGAAAGGAGACTTTGGGCTGGGAAGTTTGGAGTTCCTAAATCTGTTTTTGTTCTCCTTTTTTGTTCTGAAATTTATTCAGTCCATTTTATGTTGCCTTGCAGAGTTCACTACGCTGGGTATAATGTAACCCGGCCTGAGGGGGACTTGGGAAAATACACATCTATCCCTCATCACCATCGGGGAGAAGTACAATTCTTAGGGCGGTAAGTTTAATGGTCATCTCGAGACTTCTGGGCTTCAAGACTACTATACTGCATGTTTAAAAAGATAAATAGAAGAAAGTTACTTCCATGATCAAAAGTCTCTTTGGCAAGTATTTTTTGATTACTGTTATAGAGTGTGTGTGTGTGTGTGTATGTGTGTGTGTGATGTGTGTTGTGTGTTGTGTGATGGGTGTATACAGAGAGACACAGACAGATACATGTAGACAATATATGTTTATATTCTCATCTAGTTTACTGCTCTTTTTTAGGTATAAATTNCTAAGGTATTCTAAGGAACGTCAGTACATCGATGGATTGAACAATTTATTATACACGCCCAAAATACTGGTTGATAGGTTGTATACAAATATATCTGTAAACCTCATGCCAGAGTTAGCGCCAATTGAAGACTATTAAAAGAAGTCTCTCGTGGTGGGGTAGACCACAGTGCTGGATTGTGTACTTGGCTTGGAGTGTTCTCTCCATGGAGGTGAGAGATTGACACGTCTCATTGTCTCAGTCTGTGAAAAGAGCCAGCAGTCCTTAATGTTTACAGCGCGGGACTCCATACCATCACACTCCCCCACTCTCCTCCCCGCTTTGGGGNATCCTCCATGGCAAGCATTGCAGAGACCTGAACCCATTCCTTGGGATTGGAAGTGAAAAGAGCTCCCTACAAAGAGAAGATTTTTATATCGAAATCTATAATTTAATTCAAGAGAATGCTTTTATTTCCGTTGAAAACATATTTTGTACATATGTGATGTAAATTAAATGTGTTCAAATTGTTGAAAAATAAGATGTNGCAATTTTGCATGTAATTGGTTATGCCTTCATTGGACTTTTATAGACATTTTTTTATTTGCATGGGAAAAAATATGTAAATCTATGTCTCAAAACAAAGNTGAAGCCTTGTATGGAGTGAAGGAAGTGTCAGCGATGGACACACCATACAGTAACTGTTCTACTGGTGTNCAGCTTTAGACCTTCAGCCTCCTGTGGGCGAAGGCACAGCCCTCTGAGGGCTCTGAAGGAAAGAGGGAAAGACTCACACAGCTTTTCTTCTTGCCAGAATTACCTGTTTTTTGTTTTGTTTTGTTCTGTTTTTCCTTGCTTGCAATCTCATCAGATTTTGCCGAGTCAACAGCCATATTGTTTATGCACACTGCATGAATATTACCAAGAAAACCTTCCAAGTTGTGGAGTGACATGCTGTACAGGACCTCTTCATGTTAAATGTCTCTATGTACCTCCGATGTAAGTGTCAGGGATCTTGTGCCTCAAAAAAAAAAAAAAAGGTTGTATTTATATACTGTATTTTTTTTAGTTTCATAATGAACCATTATTATTTCCAGTTAAGAAGAACAAAAGAGAGTATCTTCTTTTAAAANCTTTTTTTAAGAATGAACTTAGGGAAAACCCAGTAGTGCTTCTNCAGATGAATTATACTATTAGATGAGAAATTAGATGCTCTATTTTTATGAAGATAAATGCTTAGATTAAAATAAACAACTTTAATTCTCAAATGTACACAGTTCCCCTTTCATATCAACCAGTCATTCAAACTATTTTTTTTCACTTTCAAGAAATCTCTGGTGTTATTAAAATTTTCTCACTAAAAGTGTAATTTAATAGCCACCCCCCCCTTTCTGTGGTGCTGGGGATTGAACCTAGGGCCTCTAGACTTACCTTAAAATCAGTTCATTGAATGTGTGGATACTGTAACTTCTGAAACTTCTGAAATATGTCTCACTACCTAATGCCAAGTCCACTCATTCTCAATTTGGATGAGGTTTTCCATGACAGAACAACAAAGCTCAAACAGTATTCTNACTTTGAAAATGATCAATTAGAAAGATTGTTGAAAAGTATNTCATATTCTGTGTAAGATCTTATCTCCATACTTTCACAAATTTAAAACAGAGCACCGTCTGTCTGTAAAGTGAACCTTCCCCAAGAGTGAAGAGGGAGAGAGTTCTGGGTGTGAGAAAGTTTGCTCCCCTTCCCTATCTAGTGTTGAGAGCTTGACTTACAGTTGTCATCTTCTGTCAGAGTTTTGGTAATGCCAATGGCCACAAACCAAGTTATACAGAAATTGACACCAATCTTTCCATGTTTATTTCTTAGAAGTGGTTCTAAAATATTTACCTTCTAACTTTTTTGTTACTCAAAATAGTGAAAAATCAGAACTTCTGCAGATGAAGATATTTGTATGTTATCCATTTAGTTTTCTGTCTNTTGTGGCTAATGCAGTATTTAATTTGACAGAGTGACAGCAGAATGTNATGTTACTGTTGTTGATGGCTTGTGAGAAAGGGATATAGGCAGATGATGAACCCAGACCTGGTCCCTCTTCACAGTGGTGGGGAAATTGACACCGTGCTGAATCTTATTGAGGAAACATATTTTATAATGTGGACATTGGAATACCTTTTCAAATTGATACATAGTTCACTGTTTCAGGAAAATTCAGGACTCCAGGTAATCTGCCTTACTCTTTTGGGTTAAATCTGGCATTAATATGGCTTCAGGAATTGGATGTAAGTATTTTTGCTCTATTTTGGTGTTGAATCTATTTTGGCCAGACTGTGAGAACCATCTCACCACTTGGTTTTCTATTTTGCTTTTTAAATCCAGGCCCAGAATTATTTTTAGTTATGAGCAGTAACCTATATATGTACCCATGAATGACAGTTTTGCCCAGTTACCATGGTCACATGACAATAAATCTCTTCCTTACATCTTAGCGGCAGCAGACAGTCTGATACAATCACGTCTACCCCGTGGTTTTGCATCAGGTGTTTATTCCGCATGGGCTGCCTTGATAACTGTGGCTGTTTAAAAGTATTGTTNTTTTCCCTCTAAACAAGTCAAATCAGAAAGTTGAAACTTCTCTGAAATAAGGAAGACACTGTCTGATAAGTCACCTGTCAATTGTCTTAGTCTCTAATCCAGTGTGGACACAGAGATGCCGAGAGATTCTCATGGCACTGGGGAAATCATATGATGCCTTCAAACTAGAGAAAGAAATCATGACTGGTGGGCTGTTTATCAAAGAAAGGGAGAAAGTGTGCACATTCATTGTAACGTTCTCTCCGGTTCTTAGTGAAGATGTCATTTAATTCTTTGCCAAAACTAGGGTTTGAATGAAGTGACTCTTTTTCCTTTTCATAAATGTATTTTCTGTTGTAGACCTTTGAGGTGGCTCAGAGGGTAAAGGTGCCTGCCCCAAGCCTGAGTTTGATCCCTGAGACCCACACTGTAGAAGAAGAGAACCTACTCCTGCAAGTTGTTCTCTGACTTCCACACGCGTATGTGCACACACAGGTGCACGCATACATGACATGAATGCACACACAGGTGCGCACACACACAAAGTAAATCAAAAGGCAATTAAAAATTAATTAAATTAAATTTCTGTTTGTAATTTCTGAAAAGGTATTCACTAAGAAAATCTTATTTATAAAATTTAAGTACAGAATTAGCTATTAAAACCTTACATTCCTATCCCAGCCAAGGTACTGAAAACCATCTTAAAACAAAANGGAAGCATAGCCGCTACAATAGTCTCCCTTTGGAGACTCTGAGAGTCGAAACAGATTCTTTGTCATTGTATTTGGCCTTGTTCTGTTCCTTTATATACATGTCAGATAAATAGCACTCTAGATTTCTTGCCTTGGGTTTGCAAATTTGTCATTTGAGAAGCAAACTGTCACAGTGTTGTTTTTCAGGAGGTGGAAGTGTACTTAAGATTATTTATTACAATATAAAATACTTCTATGTAAGTGCATTGACGTAAATGCTAGTGATTCCTTGCAATTTTTTTTTTTGGTCTTGTTTTGCTTCTCATGGAAATGTTTGTACTTTTTTTATCATTGTCTTTTATGAAATATAATGTTCTGAAGACTTTGTGTGGTGATGTCATTGTTTTCTCTCAGGATGTCTTGGGGATTATCTGCCCCCTTCCCTAAATTTTGGATGCATTATTGATGACTTAGTTGATGTTAAGGATGCACTCTAAGGATATGGAGCTCAAAGCTTAAACACTCTCACTTAGTGCTCATCATAACTCCCCCCAACCACGCTATTATTTAATACTCATCCATACACTTGGTAATCCATAGTATCAAGAATTACTTAGGCCAGGGTTGAGATGATTGAGTGGATCAAGTGTTTTCCTCACAGNTGTGAGAATTTATCTTCATCCCCAGAACACATGTAATGCCGGACTTGGTAACACATGTCAAATCCCATGGTGAGATGGGAGATGGAGACAGAATTCCTGGAGGCTTGTGGGCCAGCTGGCCTGATGTTTGCAACAGTGAACAACAAAAAAGACCCTGACTCAAATAAGGTAGAAGGCAGGGATCAATATTTGAAGTTGTCCTCTGACCTCCACCTGCAAGGTCTCACATATCTCAGGTTGGCCTTGAACTCACTGTGTGGCCAACACAGCCTAGAACACCCTATCCTCCTGCATCCACCTCCCAAGTGCTGGGATCTGACTGGGGAGATGGCCCAGTTAAGGGCACACACTGCCCTTCCAGAGGACTAGAGTTCAGTTAGCACATACCAGATGACAGGAGTGTACCAACATGCCCAGCCTTCAGACAGTTTTAAAATATATTTTGATGTCCTTGAAGTATGCTAATTAATTTAATCAATTTAACCTTCAGTGTTTCATCTTGTGTTCTAGAGGCTCTTGAAGGGGTAGCAGCCAATGTGACCCTCAAGAAGCATCCATCTTCTGAATGTAAAACTGATAGAGTGAGTGGACCTGAGGAACACATGTCATCCACGAGGCNCCACTTGGTCGTGTGTGTTTCTGAGCATCACCGTTGGGGTGACTGTTCCATTGGTAGACTGCTTCCCAGCAGTAAACATGAATTCTGAAAGGGTTGTTGAAATGATTGTTCTTCTGCAGTAGACCTTGACCAATGGTAGTAAACCCTTGGGAGGGCTCTGTGAGAAGACTCATCCATGATTGACAAAGGTTTGAATTTGGGGATCACTTGTCATTGGCTAGCAAACAGTAAGCTTTTAAAGTTGGGCAGTTCTTGGTTTAGTGAGCCACTGGAGGGTCGTGAGGATGATTAAAGAAGCTAACACTGGGAACAGGCCTGACATTCCCAACAAGAACTAGATTTGTCTGAAGCCGCTTCTGGCTTTATGATAAATAACCTTTCTTCCATGCCAATGGCCCTGAGTTATGTTTAAGAAATATTTGGCATGGTGTTCTTTGGTTCTCAGAAATGGTGATAGAGGTTTTGCATAATTACGCAATTAGTAAAACTGGCAAAGGCCCATGATCAACATGTGTAGTAGTCACAGAAGAAATGTGGCAACTAACACGTGCAATGCAGTTACCTTCCTGCTAGCTAGTGCAAAAGGGCCATGTAAGAGGAAAGGGAAAGAACATTTCACATCTTAACCATGTCAAGTCAGTATCATTGCTCAAGCATTGCACACACATGCACACACACACACACACACACATTATTATGGTGAAAAAGCTGAGATAAAATATTTATGAGTTCTTTTTGTGGTGATTCCCTCTCATACCTGGCCTCTCTGATTTTCTTATTTTAATGTCTTTTGAATATTTTGTAGGATCACAGGGCTAGCTTACAAAATGGTTAATGAAGAGACTATTATTTCACTTATTACATTCAGGGTACATTCCAAACTCTTTTGATTTAACTCCTCCTGTGATTCTCAGATCTATTCAGAAGTGAGAGTAGGCTTGGGAGTGAAAGTAGATTCATTTTGCAGGCCCAAGAGAGGGAAGACTCGGTGCTAGACACTCCTGCTTATTTAAAAGGAACCAGAAAAGGGAAACCATTGAAGGAATGTTGAGGATTTGTAGAAGTCCATACATCCCAGGACTTACCAGCCTATAAAATCGTCTCTAGAAGCCAATTTGTCACAAGAATTTTTTTCTGGGGAAGATGTGAATGACAACCACTCCCTCCTGTAAAGGTGCTAATCACAAACCAAAGTTGTGTCTCAGTTCACCCTGGGAGCCAATGAGTTTATTAGGGTTATTTACATAGCAGGGGTGATGAGTTACTGATCAGGAGCATGAGTGACCCCCAAAGCAGCCACACTGGAAAATCTCTACCCCATATGAATGGTGACCTCATTGTCACCCCATAGATGGAGCTCCTTACCCCTAGTTTTTCCCAGCTTATATACTAACTATGGACAATTAAGGCAGCCCTGCATACAATAGCTGGAAAGTACGGCCAGATATTCAGGTTGAGGGTTCCATGACCTGCCCACCCTCCTAGGAGGAAATGTTAACAGTCCTGTCATGATGGACTCTCGAGAGCTGATCTCAAAAAGATGGTGGCAGTTTGGCTCAGAGGATACTACCTTACAACACAGTTTTTAATTTTAGAATTTAAGTCCAAAGAAATTCAACAATTTTAAAGGTTTTACCCATCCATGAGTGTGCACACACACTGAGTGTATAGTATGAAGGGTCTCACTGCTTCCAAAAAACAAAAAGAATATGGCATTGCCTGTACAGAGAATTTTTTATAAGGAAATAAAAACTATCCAAAGGACTATTAGGAGAAACTGGAGGAAATAACCAAGTAATTATTTGTTCATAATGAGATTTTAGTAGCTACTTATCTAAAAAATTCTTTTCAAAGTCATTACTGGAAGTAGATGTAATTTCACTCTATTCCCTGAAGCTGAAGCATTATAATTACGAATCCCACTGAGGAACAAATTGAACAGGAATCCTGGAACCAGGGAGGACACGTTCAAGTCATTCAATTCACTTCTTTTACTTCTATTAGATAAGAAATAGAGATAGAAAATCTCCTCCCTCCCTCCCTCCCTCCTCCCTTCCATTTTTCCTTCTTTCCTTCCTCCCTCCCTCTTTTCCTCCCCCTCTCTTTCTTTCTTCCCTTGTTTGTCTTGTTATTTAGCCCAGGCTGGACTGGAACTCACACTCCTGCCTTCCCCATGCCTGCTCAATATAAACAGAATTGCTGTTTCTCCACTGGGCAGTCACTAGACTTTCCGTGCCCCTGATCCAGTCCCTTAGCCACAGGCTGAGCTTCAGAAAGCCTGGAGTAGTCACCACCCTCCTTACCTTCACTGGCTTCCCCATTGCCCTGGATTTTAAAAATTTCTTAACAAAGCTCTCTANACTTCTTGCCTAAATAGGACATGTCCCAGGTTCTAATAACCAATGTACCACCTTTCTGTGAATATTGCCAATCTCCATCTCAAGTCCTTGGCCCCTCACTACTTAACCTTCTTTTCATGACTGGGTTTTGCTATTTACTTACTTAGTAGCTCCTTGTAACTTCTAAGGCTTAGCAATTTGCTCATCTTTGTGAGGTCCTTGGTCCCCAGGGGATCAGAATGCACTTTTCTATTTTGCTACTATAGGATTTAAAACATTTTTTATGACAATGTTGACTGGCTCTCCTATCCAGCTGGCCTGTCTTCTCATCTTCTTGCCTTTCTTCCACTCCCCCAGCCCCCCAACCCTGTGTATGTGTGTGTATGGTGTATGCATGTGTATGTCTTCATATGTGTACACATGTGTTAGAGGTCCATGATGAGTGTCTTCTGCTCTAACTAGTCCCCTTATTTTTTGAGACAGGGTCTCTCCATGAAGCTGGAGCTCACTGATTTGACAAGACTAGCTAGCCAATGAGTTCCTGGCATTCTCCTGTCTCTATTGCCCTAACCCCAGGATTATAGGCATACACCACCACACCCAGCTTTTAATGTGGATTCTTGGCATCCAATCTCAGGTCCTCATGCTTACAGAGCAAGGACTT
>LZPO01087167.1:106691-125116 GCA_001675575.1 Neotoma lepida | reverse complement strand
TTCCTGGAACTCACTCCATAACCCAGGCTGGCCTTGAACTCACGAGATCCTTCTGCCTCTGCCTCCCGAGTGCTGGGATTAAAGGTGTTTGCGCCACCACTGCCTGGCCTGTAGTGACTCTTATCATTACCTTTGTAAAATGTAACAAGCAACTAAAACAGCCTCTCTAAGTATGGTAAGAAATGTCCTCTCTTTGGTTTGATAAGGAGTTTTCTCGTCTGGTTAAATGTAAGAGACTCCTGTAGAAATTTCTGGGAAGAGTGAGAATCAATTCCTTAAGANTAAAGTTGCTGGAATAACCAAACAACCACCGTACTTGGTTAAAACTTAATTTCAGAAAAATAATATAGATAGTCATAGACCTCTAATGATTCAACTTCAGCATGTGCTAAAGTTACACGCGTTCACTAGGAACGGGATTACAGCATGAGGTAGGCTGGGATATTAACTGCATGCCTAGTTTACCATTATTTTCAATTAACGCAGGGTTTATTGGGATACAGTTCCATCCCAAGTCAAGAGCAGCTGCATTTTTTTTTAGACTACTGAAAGAATATTCAGTGTTGACCAGAAATTTCAACTTAACCACCCTTCTTAGGAAGATTAGCGATGTTCTTCAAAGAGGCTGGTTGGGCCAGCAAAGCAGATCATATTAAATAAGGAAGCCCAGGAAACATGTGCTAAGGCAGCTCTCTTCCAACGCAGTGGTATCCTTTGAAAAATACAACAGATCAGAAGGGAGACAGGGAGAAAGGCCACTCTGAAGGAAGGCGGTCTTTTTATTGAAATATTTTACATGGATATACACAAATACAATCCTCCCAAGGAACAAACGTAAAAACTGACATAAATCACCCCTTTAGGAACGAGGAAGACCATACAAGTGACTATGCCCTGTGCAAATGAGAAGTGGGGCCCCAAACCTGCCCACAGAGGAAGTTCAAGACTGAGTTTTAGTGTTTTGAGCACATGGGCCACATTTGTAGCTTCACACAGTAGGGTGATGCCTGCTGCACACCTGGNGAAATAACATCAATTACAATGAAAACAAAACAAAACAAAACAAAACTCCTGCAAAGCTTGCTATGCAGAAAGTAAACAACTCTAGATTGTAGAACTAAGTCATCTTCCACCCTGCACAGCAGACCATTTGTAAAAATACTTCATGCATCAATTAGTGGGATGCATGCTATAAATATTTTCACAATGTGATNCTTGTAAACATCATTTTAAAAATGTCTACAAAAGTGTAAGTGAAGAATTTCCANTTTCCTAGCAAAATATCAAGAAATTTGATTGTTTTCAACAGGTTTTTTTTTGTGGGAAGCATAAACTGTTACTGATATAAGTTCTGAAACATTATTGTTTTTAGAAACAAGTTTTATTTATATAACATTTTCCACTGACGAGCTGCACAACCCAAACAACTTCCTTAAAGAAACAAGGCAAGGAAGTTGAGTGAAACTGATCNAATTATTCAAGGTGTTTATGGTAAAATATTTACTTCATGTGTATAAAGTCATAANCAGTCAATTATGTTTAGACATCAGTGATGAAAATAATTTAGAATTATGAAGAGTCTTTTTGATATTTGAATAATTGTAATAAAAGAGTGGTTTATGGAACGCTGCTTGACCCATAGATACTGGCTTGGCCCCTGTGTGAGGTACTGAGGATGATAGGCAGTGANCGCCAAGTGAAGAATATGGCTGGTCACTTTAACTACACTGATTGTATGGGTGCAGTGTCTCTGGAGTCCAGTAGAGGGCATCAGACCTCTTGAGTTGGAATTAGCCGTGGTTGTGAGCCACAGGACAGGCCTTCAGAAACTAACAAGAGCAGTAATGTGNTCTTAACCACCGAGCCATCTCTCCAGTCCCTAAGTGCACTAAATTGTAGCTAAGAAACAAATATATGCTCAGTTTTTTTATAGACTATTATCACACTATAGAAAAGTATGAATTTTATCTTGGATTATTATTATTATTTTTGAGACAGGGTCTCTCTATGTAGCTCTGGATGCCCTGGAACTCTTTATAGAGACCAGACTGGCCTCAAACTCACAGAGATATCCTGCCTCCTAAGTGCTGGGACTAAAGGTGTGTGCCACCACACTCAGCTCTCCTGGATTATTTAACTGAATTTGAAATGCTTAATGTCTTCATGACCTCTGAGAAACAAGGAGAAATATGAAGTCATTTTTTTAAGCACACAGGACATGTGTGGATACATGTCACATGCAGAGGAATACACACTATATATTCTTATCATGTCAGTGTTCTAAAATTCCAACAATTTACACAATTAAAAGGAGTCCAAGGCTTTTTCTTTTTCTTTCTTCTGGCCTCCTGTGATACTCAGGATTCCAATGTTAAAGAGAACCAGCAATGGAAGTGGAGGCCCAGAGTGGAGATGCTTCTCTGGGTAGATGAGCTATTTGGTACCTATAGCCTGTGANGTTCTNTAAGATAAAAGGTGGAACTGTCCTGCTGGGTGTCGATGCATTGTGCAGAGACCCATCCCATCCTTCTGGACCAGATGAACTAGAAACCATGCTTTAATTTGGTAAGTTCCTGGAAGTCAATTTTACATGTCTAGTCTGTGAGTATTGCTTGCACAGTGCTAAAGGCACTTAGGAAATAGCATCTTCACTCCATCCCCTGAATATCTCAGAGCATTTCTGAAATATGGCCCTACCAGACACTGTGGCCCTCGGCACATCAGTGACTTCTTTCACTGTGTAAGTCTTTGTATGGCTCATATGAGGCTAGGGGCATGGAAACACACATCCAGCGAAGCCAGTTAAGCTCCGGGTCAGCCAGCAGCCAGCTTCTGTTTAGGAATAAGAATGTTGCACGGTGCTATGCTTGGTGACCCTAGTGGAAGATGTGGTTACAGTAGAATTGGGATGGCCAGATTCCTCTAAATCTAAACTGGGCAGAGGGCCCAGGCCTCCTACACTAGAAAGCACAGTCTTCCTAGCCTTCATGGAGGTTTCNCTGGGAATCTGGTAACTGGACTTCAGAGTGGAAGCAGGAGTCAGTACTCTTTCTGTCACNGTGACATTCTGTCCTGCTGTCACACTGGGCATTACCAGAGTGGGCTGTACACCTGAGCTGGGAGCAAGGATGCTCTCTCTTTCCCTCACCATAACATACTGCGCATCCTTCAGATGCTGGGTGACCTCAAGTGGCTTAGGGATACTCCCGTTAGGTTGGATCACTCGTTCAGTAACAAGGACATTTTCTTCATTGGCATAATGCTGACCCACCAGGGTGGATGCTGGAGCGTACACCCTCTCTGTCACAATAAGGCTCTGCGGCTGTCTAGGACCCAGGACCACAGTGCTGGGTGGCACTGCGGAGCCTGTGGCATAGGAAGTTTCTGTCACTACAATATTACCAGAAACCACGGGATCAGGAGGTGGAGGCACTACCTTTTGACTCTGCCTGGAAGAACTTTCAGTGACAATTTCCTGTGTGACTTTCTCTGAGTATGCTTCATGCAGAGGTTTNGGGGCTTGGAAGCCACTGTCAGAGGAGTATGTGCTCTCTGAGTTGACCATCATTTGCTCATAGTGTGAGCCCAGAGCTGGGTTCACACTCGCTTCTCGGACAGGCTTTTGCCTCTGTTCATTGTCCACATCCAAATTGATCTTTCGACCCAGGCAAACTTCAGCTAGTGTCTTGAATTTAAGCCCCAGGTCATCTAAGAACAGGTCATCAAGCTCTCCCTCAATAAAGCTGCAGCAGCCAATGGAGCCTCGGGGGGAGTCCGTGTCTTCCTGGGAGTAAACGAGAAGGCAGTCTTTGGCCATGTGAAGGTCATCTTCCTCAGCATAGGAGGCCGCTTTCTGTCACGGGAATAAGAATGGAGCTGGGTCATTACCGACACAAATTCATTTAAAAACAACGCTTGATGTTCCTGTTTATTATGCAAAAACTGAGAAAAATCGACTCTAATTACAAGAAAACATAAGAGAAACATAATTGAGACATCCTATATCATAGGATGTGTTGACCTGTCTTGTCACAAAACATTAATATCATGAAAGATGAAAAACAGTTGGGAGCACAATNTCAGATTAGATGTGAATAGTGTCGTGGCAACTCAATTAGACGCCGCATAGAAAAGTTAATTGCTTTAGAAGACAATTGCCATTNTCATGGAAGTCATCAGTGACTAAACTGAAATGGAAATTGTGTCAATTTCAAGTTTCTTATTTTGTTAGCTGCACTGTGGTAATAGGGAATATGTGCCAGTATTTGGAGGTATGCATATGTGTTTATGTGAGTATGAGACAGAACGGAAAAACAAATAGATAATGGCAGATGGAATTGGCTACAATCCAGGTAAGCAACGAATAGCCTGGAAATTTCTACTGTCTTGGAGACATGATTTTAGGTATCCCAGGCTGGCCTCAAACTCAGTATGTGGCTGAGGATAACCTTGAACTCCTGGGTCCTCCTGCCTCTGCCTCCTGTATGCTACGGTTAGAGATGTGTGTCTCCACATCCAGCCGTTGATTCTTCTGACAGTTTTATGAAAGCTTTGAAATTCTAGTTCCCTTTCCTCTTGTGGAAGAAGGCTGGAGTTTGAACCTAGAGCTTTAAGCTCTTCCACTGAGCTAAATTCCTAACCNCCGCAATGCTACCGGACCTATTTAAACTTTTGTGATACCCAGCATTCCACCATGGTGGTTAGATCCAGTCAGCTGACAATGCTGCTATGTTTCTTGCACCCTTGCCAACTTCCTCTCTACTCTGACAGAACAAGCTCCACCCTCCAACTGTAATGGTGGGCTTGTNTATTTCTCCAGCAGTTTTGGCTCCAAGGCTTTCAATCCCTGTTGTAAGACAATGATGTACGTAGGAGCGATGGGCTTCTGCATGAACTGTCTAGTTTCCATAATAGTTTTGGTTCTAGTAATGAAGTGTATTCTGGGATGAATTTTGTCTGGATGGAACACTTATTTCCAGTCCTGTTTTTAGTTGCTAACCTTAGGCCATGACACCTGACCATCTTTTGTGTAACTCCTTCATTGTTTCCTCGGGAATTCCCTTTGGAATGACAAGTGTCATCATATAAATAGCAAAAATGTGGAGCTCAAGAGATGGCTCAGAGCGTAAGAGCACTTGCTACTCTTCCAGAAGACCCAGGTTTGATTCCAAATAACCAAAGACAGCTCACAACCATATGTTCCTCCAGTTCCAGGGATCTGATGTCCTTTTCTGGTCTCCACCAGACACTGCCTGCATGCGGTGCTTAGACAAACATGCAGGCAAAACATCCATATACATAAAATCAATAAATAAAATGAAACCAAACAAAAACCAAAACCAAATAAAAACCCACCCACCAACCAAAAATGTAAGTGGATTTATTAGCCTGAGTGTTTTAGGCCATGTTCTCTGTCCTCCTTTCTGTGTTTATCCCCTGAAGCCTGCTTCTGTAGAGCGGTTGTATTTTTAGACCCAGGGTCACTTATCATAGTCACATGACTTTCTTTGACCAAAGAAATGCAAGAGTGAAAAGGGAGACAGTCTGAAGGAGCCTGTGAAGATTAATCTTCGTTACTGACTTGACTGGATTAAGAATCACCTTGGCAACATACCTCTAGGTGTGTCTATGAGGCAGTTTTCTAAGAGGTTTGAATGAGGATGGAAGACTTACCCACACTAAATGTGGGTGGTGTCATCAGTGGGTTGGGTTCCCAAACCAAATAAAAAGGAAGGAAGGAGAAAGTGACCTGAGAACCAGCATGCACCTCTNTCTTCTTCCTGACTGTGGACGACGTAATCTGACTAGTTATCTCATGAGACCATTGCTATGCCTTCCCNATGATGGTCTGGAACTAACTTCTCCAACCATGAATTCAATTAAACTCTCCCTCAAGTTGTGTTTGTCAGCTGTTTTATGATAGCCATGAGATAAGCAGCTACCAGAGCCAAGCTTCCCTAGGGTTAATCTGCATCTTAAAATGAAGATGACATTGAGCAGAGCAAGAACAAGTCAACAGGTAAAAGCATGAAGAAAAAGGCCTTTGTAAAAACTAAGCAGATTACGGCCATTTGTTACCACAGCGTAACTTGGCTAACACTGTCTGTTTCAATGGGTCTTACCTCTCTTTCCTATTGCCTGTAAACACAACTCAAAAAAACCCCATAAGACTTCCTCACTAATTATATCTCTCACAAAAGCCCACTTAGTAATCTAGAATCTCACATTTTCATATAAACGTTTCCTTCTCCCTCCTCACCATCCGTAAACACCAGGGACTTACCTCTGTGAAGTAATTCCTTAAGAATTCCTCATTCATTGCAACAGCAGCTCCCCGAGCCCCACTCATGTCTCTGGAAGCCCCTGTGGCTTTTGTTATCCTTAGTGTTTCATTGGCTGCGATGGCTCCTGCTGTCCCTATATGATGAGTGGCTCCNGCAGTNAGGAGGCTTCTGTGTTCTTCCCATCTTGNGTCAACTTCGGACAGCTCGTGCTGTGCTTTGGTGAAGGAAGCTGAGCTACTGCCTTTTACTGTGCTTTCCTTGAGCATCGCACTTCCCNCACCTCCTACTCCGTTTCTCACTGCTGAATTCTCGGCATGATCTGCCACCAGAAGTGATGGCACCACCTAGGGATAAACAGCTCAGAAATGAATGTGAAGGACAAAGGGTCGNTGTACTTGGCAGAAAGATGTAAGCTAAGTGGATGTAAGGAGGGATAAGCTATTTCCTCCTAGGTGAATTAGGAAACCACTTAGGGTGGAACACATCTACTCGAGTCTTGTAAAGGATTTCTTCTTCCTGCTTCAGAGCTGACTACAACCCATGGAGGANATAAGGGTCAGACACCTTAGGTGGTCTTGGTTCACTCTCTTTACCAGAACCAATGACANCCACCTCCCTTTTGAGGTCTTCTGTGACAGTTACAGAACTCTGAGATTTCAGCTTGACATAAAGACTCTATTTCCAATCTTCCATTGCTACCAGATAGAGTCTCTTGCCTAAATTAAAGAGAACCAAGAAGAAACAGTACATGCAACTTGTAGAAGCAAATGTACCTACGGAGCAGTTCTTCATGATGTCTCAGCTGTGTGTCCAGTGTGAGGACAGGAACTAGTGTCTGGAACAGAACNCATCTGTGGAGCATCCGGAAGGAGGTGGGGTGGGGGCATGTGTTGAAGGATCTCCACNTTGACCGATCCAGGACTACCCACATTTATTCATTTATTTTTATTTGTTTGAGACAAAAATCTCACTATGCAGTCTAGACTGATCTTGAACTTCTGACCNTCTTCCATTATCCTCCCAAGCACTGGGATAACAGGCTCATGTGTTTGACCACTTGGTCCTCAGCTGGTGTGGATGCTTTGGAACATTGTGGAACCATTAGGAAGTGGAACTTCACTAAAGGAAGTGGATCACTGGGGTGGACCACTTCCTGTCTGCTCTCTGCTTCCTGACTGCAGATGCAGTGTGACTAGCCTCTTCACACTTATGCTACCAAGCTTTCTTTGCCATGCTGGACTGTATCTCCCAAACTGTAAGCCAAATAAGCCTTTACTTCCTTAATTTGCCTTGTCAGGTATTGCTGCTGCAGTAACAAGGAAAATAATTGTGGTGGTTTGAAANAAAATGATNCCCAAAGGTAGTAACACTATTAGGAGGTGTGGCTTTGTTGGAGTGGGTGTGGCCTCGTTGGAGGAAGTGTGTCACTGTGGAGGTGGGCTTTGAGGTCTCATCTATACTCAAGCCACACACAGTGTCCANGACCACTTTCTGTTGCCCATGGGTCAAGATGTAGGAATCTCAGCTCCTCTCCAACACCATGTCTGCCTGCATGCCGCCATGTCCCAATATGATGATAATGGACTAAACGTCTGAACTGTAAGCCAGCCCTAAATGTTTTCCTTTCTACCAGTTGCCATAGTCCTGGTGTCTCTTCACAGCATTAGAAACCCTAACTAAGACAGTAATCAACATGTAGAAACACTGCACTTCTTTGCCAACACTCAGCTTCCTGACACTTGCTGTTGAAATATATATCCTACAGGAAATGGTACTTGTAGCAGATGAAGAGGAGAGACCCAGGGTAAAGACACATTGGAAGGACAGGGAGCTGACTATTAAGCACTAAGAAGAAGAATTTTGGCACACTTCATAAGCATCTTGGGGGTTGGGGTTTACCTCTGTCAACCACTATATTGAGAATGGAGATGGATCAGAGCTTGNTACTGAAAGGACCATTTAATAGCAGGGCAGAAGTTCCTAGTCTAAATTCCCACATGCTCTTGCTCTCTGTGTCCCTTGCTCTACACAGTTTGGATCACCTGCTGACTTCTGGTCTGCATTCTTGTTANCACAGAATATACCACAGTACAGTCAAAACTTCTCAAGTCTTCTCTGGCAAGCAAGAGAGAATATGCTATCACTNGAACCTGTTCTTTGACAAAGGCATGTGTNTGAGATCTAATGACTACTGCTGGATAAACATGTGCATGGGATTTAGTGATNATTGTTCTGTCTTTACCGTCACACTACAACACCAACACAGGCTCCTGTGACCTTGAAAAGTANAGGGCTTTTCCTCACCAGCAAGCAGGCAGTCAGTTTTGCAGTGGACATCAGCTGGGTCCCTCTAATCAGTTCCACTGTGACACTGTCAGATCCCAAAGATGTAGGGCTCAGTCTTCCAGACACTGTTACTCCTAGGTGCCAAGGACTTTAAGAGCTGAATGCCAGCTCTTAATGTATATATTTCACAATTCNACAGCTGTGTCCGTCTCTCATGACCAAAAATATTGCAAATACCCTCTAAGAAAGACACCATTAAAATCATAAAACAAGGCTGGGCATGGTGATTCACAGCTGTAATCCCCTTACTTGGGAGTCCAAGGCAGGAGGACTGCTTTGAGTTCAAGACTAGTCTGGGCTACAGAATGAGACTGTTCAAACTCCCCACACCCCCAACAAAATCAGCAGGCNNGTTACATCACTGTCTGATGAACTGACCTTGTCCTCAGGTGGTGCCCCTTCATTATTCCANGGGTGCAGCATCTCTATGGTCCCAGGAATGGGGGTGAAGCCTTTGGCGCCCTCTCCACAGTGGCATATCAGTAGCAAGAGCGGCACAACTGTACAAAGCAAAGCAGAGTCCAGAGGTCCATTTTCCACTCCAACCACATCACTTAGAGTCCACACTGGACTTCTTCACTTACTTGAAGCTTCAGTTTTCTGTTTTGTGTTTNTTCACTGTGATCTAATCTTTCCAGCCTTNCTTTNGTTGAATTACACCAAAGCCTGAAGGCAGATAGGGTCCTCTGACTCCAAGGTCTTACTCGTTACAGAGAGCCCATCTCTGGCTAGTGAGTAGAATATTGTGATTGGATGAGATCATATATATCAGAAAGACCAAGGTAAAGATGNAATGTTTTAAAACTACTGTCCAAAAATTGTTTTGTAAGTCCACCATCTAAAAGATATGTATCAGAGTCACCAAAAGCAGCCAAGAATGGTGGCACATGCTTATGATGCCCTCAGTACTTAGATTCTTGGGAGGCTGAAGCAGGAGGATTGCTGTGAATTTGAGGCCAGGCTGGGCTACACAATGAAAGCTTGTCTCTAAAGCCCCATCCAAAACAAACACACACTCACAACCTGGGGGAGGGGGATGGTAACAACAGACTAAAACATCAGCATATTTTAGAACAGCAAAGCTATTNTACTTTACCTCAGNGTGGGGCTTTGCACAAGCCCTGACTCTCTGATGCTTCAGCTCACCTTTCAATTACCTTTGGTTTTTATTTTTGTTTTTTTCAGACAGGGTATTATATACCCAGGCTGGCCTTAAACTCAATATATAACTGAGAGAGGTCTTGAAGTTCTGACCCTTCTGTTTCCACTTCCTAAGTTCTGGGATCACAAGTGTGNTGTACCCCCCACCTTTAGTTTTATGTATTTTGGAGANTGAGCCCAGGCATACTAGGTAAGCCCTCTAACACTGAGCTACACACTCAGCTCTTAAGTACTGTTTTTAAAAACTAATAGTAATCAAGTGCCATGGGCTGAGTGACAGGTTAGGCTTCAGAGAAGCTGGGATGGGATGGCAGGGCATGGGATCCTGGATAAAAGATGNCTACCCAACTCCATAGTAAGTCAAAACAAGTCACTCACCAGCAAATAGAACCAATGGGCTAGAGGTCCACTGTAACTTGTTGAGTTCTGTGCATTTCACTAGATATCTACAAGTGTCTTTAATGGGCCCCTCCTCTTTCTATGGAGACAGCCCAGGCTGTCTTGGAGGTGGTGCTCTGCCCAATTTCAAGTAGACTGGGACTGTAGTGACCCCAGGTCTTTGGCAGACTGGAGGGCAGGCAGGACTGGCTGGGCACAGCTCGTTATTATGAGAACACACAAATTGCTTTGGAAAGGGTTGGNTGCAGCTGGTGTTGGCCAGAGGCAAACCGNGCAGCCTGGAGTGGAGGCAGAGGAGCCTCAGTGACTTGAACGTACAAAGCATGGTTGGATTGGAATACACTACCTTTGCAAAAATAACCTTATATCCATATGGCATATGCATGTGGCAAGCCTTTTCTGAAGATACTAACACTACTTCTGGCACTAGGAATACAGGTGAGCGAGATACCCACAGGAGTTATGCCAAAAGGTGGAATAGCATGCAATGCTCTCCAGTTATCTTAATATTCACCCTCCAAAGTGTTCTCATGAGGTTAAAGCAGGAGTGTAAGGAAGCCACCGGCTACAGGGCTAAGAAGACACTCAAGACAGGCTCTGAAGACTTACGCAGCAAGAGCAGGAGGGCCAGAATCATGAGAGCGATTGCAGCGGGTCCCAGGCCAACGTAGTTGTCATACTGGGCTTCTGCACAGCCACCGCCCCTCAGACACTCACACACGGTGAGCTGAAGGACCTGCTTCTCGGGGCAGCTGAAGCCTTGGCTGTCGGAAATGAGCAGGGGGATCTCACTTCTCCCAGGCTTCTGCTCGCTTTGCTGTAGCAGCACACTGGTACCTGTGAGTGGGAGGCACAGGGAATGAAAACAAGTGGCTGTGGAGGGAAGAGAAACTGACTCATGGAAAGGGGCTTAGTGTAGCTCAGGTTTAAGCTCTATTCCGTCCCAGCTCCTCCTGGAGTTCATCTGTGTGCTCATCAAATGTGTCCACATTTTCAGACAAAGTGTAACTAGCAGAGGGTTAGGGTTGGACTAACTTTCCTGATGATGAATTTTAACTAATGTGTGTGGTCTACTAAATGCTGGGAACAGCCATCACACTGTCCAGTCAGTGATGCACGAGATGACATTTATATGAATAACATATTCATTCAACGATGTTTATCTTACCCATTATTAAAAAAGAAGCTACCAGGATAGTTTGTAAGTGTAGCAGAAACTGCACTGTGTCACACACACACACCCCGTTTTGATCATTTTCAACACAGGCCCATCTTATTTTCATCTTGTTCTTCTCTTTTGTGACAATACCTTCTCTCTCTATACCTACTGTTTTGTTTCTTTTCTTAAGAAGGTTGGTAATAGCATTTCCCATTATTTAAACAAGCATTTTAATACAGTGAGAGACATATACAAAAAGACAAAGAAAGTAACAGATGTTAGCACCCAGCNATTGAGGCAGGACAATAGCAGAGTTTGAGGCCAGCATAGGCTACAGAGCAAGGCTTTGTCTCAAAAAAATCAAGCAAATAGAAACAACAACAACAAAGAGGTGGTGGTGGTGGGGAGTTACATTTATTTATTTACTGTGGGTGTGACTATGCCTGTGTGTGCCACGGTCAGCATTCGGAGGTTAGAGGTGGGTCCTGGGTGTGGAACTCCGTAGTCAGGCTTGGTATCCAACACCTTTTCCCATTGGGTTATCTTGCTGACATTATTTCTTTGAGACAGGGCCTAGCTATATAGATCAGGCTAGTCTGGAACTTGATGTGTAGTCCAGGCTAATCTCAAAACAGTCCTCTTGCCTCTGCCTCCAAAGTGTCAGGGCTGTGAGAACCACTGTACCAGGGTTGTGGTGCGTATTCAAAAAAACAACATCAAAAAGTAGTGGGAAAAGCCAACAAATCCTTTCTCAGAACTATTTTAAGGTAAGCTACAACAGCTGATAAGATGGTCACTGATAACTGTGCTGTGAATCTTTCTGAAATGAACACAGCTTGCTAAATAGTCTTCTGGGTAGAATTTTCTGCGTTTGAGACTGTCCCAAGGACACTCAAAAGTTCACATCAACAAGAGGAATATGCCCAAGATATGGTGACTATGTCCACCAGCACCAGGTTAGCATGACTGTCAGACCCTTTGCCAGGTCATGTCCATCACAAACTAGTTCTGAGCCTTTNACCAAGTTACTACACCTGAGTTAGGCCAGCGTACTCCACCCACCATCAGGAAGTATAATGTGCCCGAGCATGGGTTAGATGAGAGAGAGTATGCAGAGGGCTGGCACACCGGACATGCTCAATAAATTTGATTTTAAACAGTATCANTATGAGTGCAGTTTACAAATGTGTGATTGCTGTACATGGGAAGGCTCCAGTCTCCCCAGCTTATGAGACAAAAGTACTTGAAGGGANACTTGGAGCAAACTCAGCCTCCTTTAAGGCATGTTAGACCAACTTCTTTACTTTCCACAGGTCTGTAAAAGGAGCTGAGATACTACTGTAGGTTCAGAGCCTCATTTTATAAGCGCCTTGAAAACTATATTGGAGATTACATTGGAAGCATAATTTGAGAGAAGAAACATGTTCTACATTATTATTGTGACTTATTTTTTGATACAGGGTCTCATTGTGTAGCTCTGGTTGGGCTGAACTCGATGGCCTTGAACTCATAGACATCTACTTGTTCTAACTCCCAAGTACTGTGATTAATGGTGTGCGTCACCAGGCCTGGCCAGAAAGTATCCTGAAAATTAAACTGGAAGTAAATTTTGAGAGAAGAAACAGCCTATGTTAAAAAAATCTTAGTCATCCATCATGCTTACTATTTAGATTTTGATGTAGTTCAATAATTCACTTACTTTCTTGGTGTATTATTTTCCACTTCTCTGCTGTTCCAGATGGCTGGTCAATGATGGAGAAACGGAATGGCCCACTGTTCTGGGGTCCATCCAAATCCTCTGCAGTGACATTCACATATGGTGCATCCTCACATATCCTCTGTACTGGCTCCACCAGTGTGGGACAATTGTCATTGGTATCTTCAACAGTGATAATGACGGTGCCAGTGATGGTTTTTTGAGGATGATCTTGAAAATAAGCAGGAGAGAGTTCAGACTTGCGAGTCTGTCACTGACCATGGACACAGTTTCAATACAGAAGCCACTGAGGGCACCTCCCATCACAGCTGGGTCTCAGATTCGAATCAGTTCTAAGTCACTAAGTAAGCAAGAATATGAAGGCTTAACCACTGAAGAGATGAGCCTTTTATACACAGAACATACACTTCTGGTGCTGGAATATAACATCTGAATGCATTTAGTTACACAAAACATCTGTTTAACAACTTACCACTGGATATAGCCACAACCTTTACAGTGTAGGTGCCATTTTGGACATATCTAGATTCAAAATCAGGAATCTTTACAAGCTTAATTTCCGAAGTGACAGAATCCACAGAGACCCAGTTGTCTATATCATCCACTTTTGCATATCTGTTACAAAACAAACACCAAATTCATTTTTAATTCTGGATACATTGGGACTAACATCTGTACCTCCTTCTTAACTACATCCCATTGATATGTCCTTGTTATACACACTGGATTTGAATGTCACAAGGAATAGGCTTATGATATATAGTACATTGAGATGTTGTCAATATTTAAAAATAACTTAAAAAAACAGTGGTTGCCTTAAACGGAAGCACCCAAACATTTTGAGATACTGTATATTGTTAGGAATGATGACTTTCAGTTGAATTGGTTAAAAGTGAAAACAATGCATTTCTGGGTTTCTTCTCTGGAAGTGAGGAAAATCAATGTGAAAAGCCAGTTATGGGAAGGCACAGGGAATATGCTCATATTAAGTTTTCAGAATTATATACAGCGAATACTATTGAGTTTAACACATAAAAATACAAACACAAGCCAAACACATGAGTCTCTTGGCTCAACCAATCAAATCAATATTTTCTAGTAAGTAGCTATTTAAGCACACAAGAATGGATGGCTTTGTGTATACTATTTGGAAATAATCCACTTATATACTTGAACTGTGTTTTTATGCCCCTTATTATTGTTACTAGTGAATGATTATAGAGGGAGGTGTGATCCAGAACTTGGGAGGTGAAGGCAGAAGGACAAAGGAGTTCAAGGTTATCCTTGTCTACATCGTGAGTTCAAGGCCAGACTGGGCTAATGACACTCTGTCTTAACAAACAAATAAGACCTAAAACTGTAAAAATAAAACTATACAAAATAAAATGTAAAAAGCAAATGGTAGCACATTTGGATTTCACAAGTTCTTCTGAATGTCCTGTCAGGAATTTCAAAGCAGGCATTGATTTGCCTGCCCTGTTTTCCCATTTTCATAGCCATTACATAATAAGGTAGTCTAATCTACACGTCACAATTCGTTATATGATGTCATTTAAGAAGCTTTGCAACTGATCTATTGTGGAACTCAGCATTTGGGCAGGCTAGCTGCTCACATGTTATCTCAAATATCCAAAACTTACTGAATGAATAATCAGTTTAATACCACACTATGAGAAAAATTAAAGAAATGATTCTTTTTCTGTCCTTAATAAGTTTTAAAAAGAATTTTATTATTTTAATATTATATTATGTGTAAGTGTGCTTATCTGTGTGTGGATATGCCCATGTGCTGGAGCTGGAGTTACAAGTGACTGTGAGCCACCTGAGACGCTAGGAACCAAACTGGGTCCTCTACAAAAGCTGCAGTGCTCTTAAGTGTTGAGCCATCTCTCCAGATCTTACGGTCCTTATGAAGACATCAAAAGCACCAACTACTCATGGGTTAAATGATTTAACTTTGCTGTGCCTCCCAGAACTTAGGAAAACTCACAGGTGTTTTCCCGTTCTAAGGATCTATAATTGTACGCTAAAGAAGGAAGTAAGACTCTTTGGAGAAAGAAGCATATATCTTATCATTCTTCAAAGAACACACACCATTTTCATAATAGTCACAGGCCCTGATAAAAATAGCAAAATTAAAAAAAAATTGTCAGGAGGCCATTTTCAATAGGTCAGTATAAGAACGTACAAGCTTCTCATTGAATGCAGAGAGAAATTAACAGAGTTCTCCATTCTAGGGACTCAGTTAGGGGTTAATCTGTCAGGTAGTCATGGAGGTGAAAAGCAGAGCCCTGCAGAAGGGTGAGTAAAAGATGGTCACAAAGACATTTAGTGAAAGGCGCTTATTAGTACTAATTTGGGAAGTTATCTACTCTATGGCAGGTAGATTCCATTAATGGAGACTCAGGAAATATAAACAGACAGTTGGGGAGCCTTCCTGCCACAGTTGGCCCCATTTTTAGATGTTTTATGGAGTATCAGTACCCAGGGACACAGGCATAAGGCAGATGAGCACCAGAGCATCTTTGGCCTTGAGCAGAATGTCCCCCAAACTGGGTGTCTGAGCAGCGGGAGGAAGTCTTTAAACTCAACCCACGTAACATCATAAACAGCAGCTTTGTAGAAGGGTCTTCCCATGGAGTGACCCTAGAGCTAAGAGAGAGATTCACTTTGATAATCCTAAACTACGCCAGTGTAAACTGACACTACAGAGACTGGACACAATGAAGCCCTTTTAGCACAGTGACAACATCCACTCAGTTCTTAACAACTGTATTTTAGCAATGACCACTGTGACCCACACACACCCAAGTTCACCAGGAAGACAGCTCAGTGGTCAAGAGTGCTTAGCCATCTTGGAGAGGACCTGGCTTCTGTTCCCAGCACCCACAGAGTGGCTTGCAACTGCCTGTAACTGGAGGTCCAGGGAATCTGGCACCCTCTTCTGATCTCCGTGGGCTCATGCATTCATGTGGTGCACAGACACACATTCATGTGATACACAGAAAAGTCCACCCCTCCTTGAACTAAATAAAGTGGCTTAAATAAAGATTAATTCTCAAAATTTATTTATACATAAAACGACTTCTCCCATATTGAAATGTGTGAAATTATTCCCCACCCCTCATAAGCTGAGGACCTAACCCAGGCAGGGCCTTGCATTTGCTAGGCAAGTACTCTACCACTGAGCTAAATCCCCAACCCCAGGAATGTGGGGAACTATTTTAAAAAATGTGTGTGTAAAATGGATTTGTGGAGAGATTCTCTCTTCATTCAGCTGTTTGAGACAGGGTCTCACTGTGTAGCTCAGGTTGGCCAGGATCTCAGAATCCCCCTGCCTCAGCCTTCACAGTATTGGGTTATAATCGTGTGCTGGCATCTTTAGCATGTGGTTAATCTTATCCGCTACCTCCTCACCCCCTAGTGTTCTGGGAAATAAGAGGATTTTACAGTTATTTTCTGAGGTGCTCTCAGCCTTCTCTAGTAGAGCTGTCATGGAGCTGACCAGCCCAGCCTCCGCCTCCACACAGAGGCTGAGGGACCGATGGAAACTCTTCCTTCCTCCAACTAGAGGCTCAGATTGGGGAGAACCGATTTCATGGGCCTTTGGCAAACTGTAATTCTGGGGTGTGAAGGAATGAGCTGCTTAGATTTCATAAAGAGTTTTGAAAACTGACCTTTAAAAAAACAGGCGTGTATGGTAACTAAACCTGGAAATACACTTGTAACCATATCTTACTTTACTTTAGCTGCTTGTCCAGTGTCTTCATCAAAAACTTGAAATTTTCCAATCGACCGGCTGAGGCTGGATCTATCCATCGCCTCACTAGCTCGGACGGTGACGACATTGCTCTTGAAATTAATGCCTTCAACCACGTTCTTGACCTTGACAGTGATGGGGATGGGCGTAGCCTTGAATTTGTTCCTAACAGACTTGTGGAAAGCTGCTTTATTAGTGACAATGATGCTGAGGTTGAGAGTTTTCATTTTTTCATAGTCCACTTCCTAGAGAGACAAAGCAGAGGAACCAGAGCACGTGACCACACACAGACAGGCACCTGGATTCCAGTAACAACACCTGTGAGAGCTGCACTGCGCAGTCCCCTCTACACCACAGCAACCAGCTGCAAATCCTGTTAATCTGGAAATCCATAAACGTGAACTGTTTAGGAGGTTTCATTATTACTGTTTTTTTTTTATTCTTTGAGAATTTTAGTCAATGAATTTTGATCAGCTTCACCCCCGTCTCACAATTCCTCCCAAATCCACGTCCACTTTCCTTCTCACTGAACTTCGTTCTCTCTCTCTCTCTCTCTCTCTCTCTCTCTCTCTCTCTCCTTCCCTCTCTCTCTTAACCCATGGAGTCCACTTTGTGCTGTTCAGTTACTCTTGGGCATGAGGTCTGTCCTGGAATGTGTCAATATGGCAGGTGTCCCACCACTAAAGAAAACTGAAACGGACCCTGCCTCTTCCAGCAGCCATCACGTGTTCCTCAGTGAGGGTTAGGACTTGGTACCGACCTTTTCCCCTCCACGCTGGGAATTTGTCTGACTTGAGCATGTACAGGTCTTGGATATGCTGTCACAGTCTCTGTAAGTTCACATGTGCAAAGAAACACTTTCTTTGAAGTCATCTACCACCTCTGGCCCTTACAATTATTAGTATTTTGGGGACAAGAAATATAGCTCTTCTTTGGCCTGGAACTCACTCTGCAAGCCAAGCTTGAACATCTCACTGTCTTTCTGCCTCTCCTCTGTAGGTGCTGTCTTAGGTGGCCTGATCCACCATGTCTAATATAGCAAGTACTTTCAATTAATTTTTGTAACGGTCATAATTATTTTCAGAAGTATGTATTTCTATTTTTTATAAAAAACATAGCAAAAGTGATTTTTTTGCAATGGAGAAATTAATGGGCATTTAATAAAAATGAATATTCAGTAACACATGTTCCATGGGTTTGTTTTTGATGAATGGGGCTGTGGAGTACACGGTGGCTGTGCTGGATAGTTTATGCCAACTTGACACAAGCTAAAGTCATCTGAGAGGGTGGAGTCTCAATTCAGAAAGTGCCTCAATAAGACTGAGCTGTAGGAAGGCTTGTAGGGCCTTTTTTAAATTAATGATTGATGGGGGAGGGCCCAGCCCACTGTGGGTGGGGACATCCCTGGGCTGATGGTCCTGGGTTCTATAAGAAAGCAGGCTGAGCAAGCCATGATGAGCAAGCCAGTAGCAGCACCCCTCCACGGCTTCTGCATCAGCTTCTGCCTCCAGCCTCCCCAGTTTGTTTTTGGTTGTGGTGTTTCATCAGGACCCTAACTAAGACAGTGGTATTGCCTGCTCTGTTCCTAGGGTAGGGTTT
>LZPO01087167.1:89086-106576 GCA_001675575.1 Neotoma lepida | reverse complement strand
TTATTATTATTATTATTATTATTATTATTATTTTAAGACAGGGTCTTGCTTTGTAACCCAGGCTGGCCTGGAACTTACAATGAAGTCTAGGTTAGCCTTGAACTTTCCACAGTCCTCCCGCTAAGTGCTGGGATTATAGGTACAAGTCACCATATCCCACCAAGTTTTAATTTTTAGGCACTGGGCATTAAACCCAGCACTTCACACATGCTAGGCAAGCCATCTGCCACTGAGCTATATCCTGAATTTCATACGCTCTCTAAGACTACTTAATTCAGTTTTTCCTTCACTATTCCAGGAGGCACAGGAAAGCAGGTTACTGTGTTCCAAAATATACAAGTGTGCCCTTACAATACTTGCAAGTAAAATCACCATAGATTTTGGTTCAAAAGTCAAGTTACAGAGCGCTGGCCCATTAGGCTCACACTGGGTAGCAAGCTGCTTGCAAGTGCGCCATGCGTGGCCGTGTGGCTGCGAGCTGAGTTCCTGATCTGCCTCTGAACTGTAGTGTAACTGCTTCTTTCCATATGCCTTGGGCCAGGAAGGATGTCCCTGATTCTGAGCAAGGCTGGTACCAGTTGATGTCCTCATAAAGCAGTCGTGAGAGTGGGGGGCTCAAAATATGTTAGTCTCTCCTGCAGCCACAGTCCTGCCCTGGTAGTGAACACTCAAAACTTACCTTGACAAGGGTCACGATCCCTTCATTAGTCTGCGTGTCAGTCTCAATGTGGAAATAACCCCCTTCATTTCCTGATGCAAACGTAAAATTTGCTAACCAGTTATCTGAGCCTACTTCATCTGCATCGGTCACTTTGATACGCATGACTTCTACATTGACTTGGTTTTCTTCCACCACCCCTTCATACTGTAAAACATAAACACAGTTTTTATTAATGCAATAAAACATTTTTAGTTGGGACTCAAGAAATAGTAAATCTACTCTAAAAACAAGTTACCATTTTCTTTTCCACTACAGGTATATTGTCATTGACATCCAAGATCCGAATCTGAACTTGAGCTTGCTGTACCGGTTTATCGGTTATCTGCCCATCGGCATCTCTTGCTTCCACCGTCAAGGAATAGCTGCTGTATTCCTGCAGAACAACAAAAAATGAAGACGATTCATCTGAGGTGGAAATTAATACCTCCGGAAGCTGCCTTTCTCGGTTTGGTTCACTCCCCCATAGGAAATGGACGACAGCCTATTTCAGCCACAGGTAACTTCTGGGGTCGTCTATTATTGGTGTGGAGGTGTTGTTTAGATGCAGCCAGAGCTTTTACAGAAGGGCAGAAAACCCTAGGGGAGATTTTGATAATCCTTAACTGTGTCACTGGGAATAGTCTTAGGAGATGGCTTTTCCAAACAAAGAAGGACTGCCCTGGAGGTGGTGTAGGACTGAAGTGGGCGCTTTGGTTTTGCTCCTGTACTTTTTCATCCCAAGTTAAATGCTAAGTCAGGAAGACTTGGCCAGGGGAGGTAAAACTTGAAAAGCATGGTCCAGACTCCTGCAGAGAGGAATCCTAGGAAACCTGTCCAACAGATACCCTGAGATGTCAAATGTCACTCAAAGTATCTAAAAAAAAAAATCCCAAACCAAAGCCAAACAAAAAATAGTGTACCCTTTTCTGGAGGCAGAAGCAGGAGGACCAGAAGCTCCTGGTCATCCTCAGCTTCATGAGAAAATATAAAAATCACTCCACAGCACAAGGCAAAACAATAGAGAAAGTGAACCTTTTGTTATATGTGGTCTTCCGTCTATGGCTCCAGCCAGCATGTCTGCGCCTTAAGGGGCTCAGCAGCCATCTCAGTGCGGAGGGTCCCGTGTGGGACAAAACCACTCAGTGGACGGAGGAGAGCTGTGTCTCTGAAGCTAGCCCCCTGCCAGGCTGGACACACACTTAATCCTTTTGAGCTTCAGTTTCCTTATGTGTAAGATGGAAATAAGAGCTTGACTGGCCTCACAGGGTTTCAGTGTGGATTACACAAGGTAATCCGGGTAACTGCCCGATAAGTGACAGCCGTGATTGTCAGCTCGATGTCCACACTTCAGAGATAGCAGTGTACTTAGAGGAACGCTTCCCGCTCTAGTTTCTTGTGAAAGTGCGTCAGCAGAAGTTAGGAGTCATTGGTCACGTTCTTTAACTCCAGAGATCTCAGTAGGAATGTTGGCCAAGGTCCTTCCCATTTGTGCAGTTGATTCCCAAACACGATACAATGCATCTGCCTAAGATTTACATCTGGTAACACCGCAGTGCCCTCGGGACTGCTAACACTTTACTCTCCTATGTTATTAAAATCTTTTGCATGTGGCACTTAAAGATTATCTAGCTCCCCTTTGATTAAAAAATTAGAATTAGGGGTTGGAGAGATGGCTCAGTGGTTAAGAGTACTGGAAGTTTTCTCAGGGGACCCAGATTTGGTTCCCAGTATCTACATAGTGGTTCACAGCTGTCTCATAACTCTTGTTCCAGGGGATCTGATGCCCTCTTCTGAGTTCCACAGGCGCCAGGCATACATGGGGTGCATAGCATACACATGCAAGCAAGACACTCATATACATAAAGTTAAAACTTTTTTTAAAATTAGAAATAAAAAAGAAAAATATTTTAGAGAATAATCTTTCTAGGAAACTACTCAAATTCGCAAAATTTCTTTTGAGATTCAAAGCAAGAATTTTCTACATTATGAGCTTTTTAATTTCCCTTTTTGTTTTTGAGATAGAATCTCACTATGTAGCACTGGCTGGCTTGGAATTCTCTTATGGAAACTACGATGGCCTAAAACTCACCGAGCTCCACTAGCCTCTGAAGGCCTGTGCTATCACGCCAAGCATTGTTTTTGAAACTGAGTTTCTCTATGCAGCTCAGGATAACCTGGAGGTCCCTGTATAGAACAGGTTGGCCTTGAACTTGTGGAGCTTTTCTGCCCCTTTCTTCTGAGGGCTGGGAGTGCAGCTGTGCTCAATGTCTGAGTCACATGGTAAAATTTTATAGCCTTCATGCTAAATTCTCCCAATCGGGTGCTTATTTTACTCATTTCAATACAAATACAACACACATCAATTTGGACTGGTCACATTCCAAGAGCTCAGTAGCCACACATGGCTACCAACTACCATATTATCCCTACATGATAATTCTTAGAGTCATTCCATGAGTGAGGAATGCAGAACAAATTAAAATTAGAAAATTATGAAAAGAGCAAAGAAACTAAAAAGGAAAGAGTGTAGAAAAAGAAGGTGGTGTATAACATTAACTTACCTCTCTGTCCAAAGTAAAACTGGCTGTATAAATCTCCCCCGTGTCTTTATTTAGGTAGAACATAGGAGCATTTGCAGGCTCCTGAGAGACAATTCTGTAGGAGATTTTAGAATTCAGGGTATTGGGCTCATCTGCATCTGTTGCTTCGATTTTCATCACAAGTGTATCTGGCATTAGGAATAAAGGTTGAGGTAAGGGTACTTACAAATTCTTTCAGCCTTTCCCTGCAAGGATCTGGGTTCTTATCAGAATTACACTATACCACTATTGGAAATTTAATTGGATAGGAACAGAGAGATGGCTCAGGGCTGAAGGCATTTGTTGCCAAACCTGATGAACTGAGATTGATCCTTGGGGCCTCATGATGGAAGGACAGAATTGACCCTCACAGGCTGTTCTCTCACTCCACGCATGTGCCATGGCACTTGTGCAAGGCATGTATGTCTACACACAGAATACTAGAAAAGTTTTGAAAAATTGCTGCATGAGGGCCACGCACTTAATCTAATAGCCAAGACTGAGAACCACTCATGACCCTGGATGCTTATTCAGGTGCAAACAAGTTAGGATTAGTACAACTATTCTTTTTATTATGACCAAAGAGAAATCTCTTCTTTGGGTCTTAGGGAGAGCATTGCATTGAACAATGTCATCGGCAGACCTGACAGTGAAAATAATACAAATTAGAGACCAAGGACAGTACAGACACCACAGTAGCCCAAAGTCAGGTGGCTGCTTGTTTTTGCCCATAAAATTTTACTAGAACACAACCCTGCCCATTTTCCACAGTGTCTACAGCTGACTTCCTCTTACAGGGCAGGCTTGAACAGTTGCTATGGAGACCTTATCTCTTATGTCAATCTAATCTATCATCTTTTCTGAAAGACCAAGATTCTTAAGGTCCTTTAAATTTACAATAATAAAAGATGTCTGAACCTGGAGTGATGGCTTTATTGTCATTCTTCCTAGGAGTAATACTCAATTTTTATTAAAAGATAGAATTTTGTGTTTTTAGATATGGAGGATAAATGACCTTGGTTGTACATCCCCCACTCCCCTCCCCAAAAAGGGAAATATGTTTGGGTCTGGGTCTGGAGAGACGGTTTAGTGGTTAAGAGTATTGGCTGCTCTAGCAGAGAACTCAGGATCAGTTCCTAGCATCCCGATCAGGTGGTTTAGAACTGCCTGTAACTCCAGTTCCAGAGATCTGGCACCTTCTTCTGGCCTCCACAGACACTTGCACACAGGTGGTACACATACAGACAAGCACACAGACACAAACACATAGAATTAAAAAGGCAATAGGTTCTTACGTGCAGCACTCAATTCTTCAACAGACCCAACAAAGACTTCCTGCTTGAACACTGGCTCGTTGTCATTGATGTCGAGAACTTTAATGCGCAGTTCTAGGGGTTTCTCTAGGTTATTTCCTCTGGAGTCCAGTGCATAGCCAGTCAACTGAATTGTGACGGGAACAATAACAGATTTTAAGCTAAACTAAATCAATCGCTATAGTATAAACACAAAAACAAATCGTAATTGTCTTCTTTGTTGTTCATAATTGTTCTTCTTTGATGAACTACAAATAAAGGTAAAATTGTTCCTTCTTACCAGAAAATACGGTGTTTCTTCCCGGTCAAGAATGCTGGTAATGTTCAGGTCTCCTGTGTTTTTATCAAAGACAAATATACCAAAGGGTGGCTGTGTAATTCCCTTCCCCGTGTATTTGTAGGTGATTTTTATTCCCTTTTCTTCTGCAAGGTCAGAATGGATCTAACATGAAAAGAAAAGAGGAATGTCTCAAGTTAAAACCTTTATAATTTATAAAACAGTTTAATGACAATGTCCTTTTGAAGGTGTCATAGTATAGATAGGAGGCAGGTGGCCTGGGACATGTAGTGACACTGGTCATTTGCTCAGCCTCCCTGGTTTCAGTTCTCTCTGTGAAATGGAGTAGGACAGTGCTCACCTTTTATGACTATTGTGGAACTGAGATACAGTTGGGGTACATCTTGGAGGGGAAGCAGAATTTTGTCTTTTTTCTTTGATGGACTAGGGTAGAAACCAGTGACTTATGCATGCTAGTAGAGAGCTCTTACTGAGTTACACTCACTGGAAGCAAGTTTTATGAGATAGGATTTCATATAGTCTGGGCTAGCCTCCAACTCGGTATGTAGCTGAAGATGACCTTGAACTCCTGATCCTCCTGCATTTACCTCCCAAGAGCTGGGATTTTAGGCATGTGTCACCATGCCCAACTCAGCATTTATATTTTAAATTTGGTACATACAGTTAGAACTCCAGAATCAAAAATTACTTTCATAAATCCATCTAGTTGCCTGGAAGATATGAATAGAGAATCTTCCCAGACGGGTGAATAAACTTAAGCACTTTTTCTGCTTGGAATAAATACTTTGGCAAATCAATACTGTTTCTAACCTGCTGGGTCCCCTCCAGCCGTCCTCTTTATTCTCCATGAGCGATTCTACTCCTACCTATGTTTTCATTAGTTTTAGTTCCCTGTGTCCCTCCCCCTAGGCTTCTCAGTTTCCATAGTTTGTCATCATACATCACTGAAGACAGATCTCTACCTGCCCAACCAGCTCTCTGTACTGAAACCTTAGGATTAATAACACATTCTTCCCATGGTTTTCCAACCTATGCTGGAGTGGGGCTGCTGTGAGTATTGATTTTAGGTGGGGTATTTTGCCTTCTGTGTAAAGTATTTTAAAAGATGTATTTTATTTTAATTATATATATAGATATATGTAGTGAGATGGGGATGGGGGAGTTTGCGCATGTGAACGCAGAGGCCTGCAGAGGCCAGAGGGCGGCATCACATCTCCTGGGGCTGTAGTTACAGGTGGTTGTGAGCCTCATGAGGTGCTGGGAACCAAACTCAGGCCCTTGACAAGAGCGGCATGTGCTCTTCCCACTGAGCCATCTCTCCAGCCCCTTGGTTTTTGTGAAAATTTCCCTTTTAACAATTTGTGTAATTAAATGAATAAGAACAGAAAACACCTGTTAGACTCAAGAGTCAGTTTTATGGAAACCTATTGACAGACAGAATGACTCAGATACAAAAACCAGAAACAACCAAAACTGAGCAAAGTCCAAACAAGACACTCAGTTGCTTGTTGTACTACTTTGTGAAGCCATAGTGAAAGACAGTGAAAGTCTAGATTTTAGAAGGCTTTTATAAAAACAGTGCAGTGGAGCTGGAGAAGATGGCTCAGTGGTAAACAACACTCTCACTGCTCTTGCAGAGGATCTGGATTGGGTTCCCAGCACCCACGTGGTGGCTCACAACTGTCTGTAACTCCAGTTTCAGGGGATCTGACACATATTGTGTATGTGAAAACACACGTACACAATAAAATAAAAGTCAAAAACAATGGTCATGTTTAAAAAAATAAATAAAAAATACAACAGAGTGCTAGAAGAAGGAAACTATCGTCTTTGATTCTATAACTGTATTTCTCTTTTAGAAGCCCTTTTCATGTAAGATCGGAAAGTTGAAGATCAAGCTTGGATGCAGGCAAGCACGTTTACACTGATGTTTTATGGAACACCCACGGTGCAGGCAGGGCACAGGCAGGACTGAGAGCCCTAAAGACTAAGCCCCACATGGAGCTTCTATGTTAAGGATGTAGGTAACAAGCAAGCAGTGCCTGACCAATGTCTAGCACAAACATCCTGAAGGCAAACTCATACAGGATAAGAGGACAGAGAGAAAAGAGTGAGGTGGAGAAGAGGTGACACTTGAACAGGGATGTGATGAAGTCATGTACCAAAAATCTCTGTGGGGAGCAGACTCCAGGAAGAGATAACAGCAAGGGCCAAGGGTAGAAGGCTGGAGTGAACTGTGGCCAGTTCAGCAGATGCAGTGAAGTAGGGGGTAGAAATCCAGGATGGAGAGAGGCCAAGGTCAGCAATCACATGAGTTCTCCCAGACCGTGTAGGGGGCATTCTTCCCCTCTGCCCTTTCCTTAGCTGACTTCAGGGCCTCAGCTTTAGTTTGTCTTCAGAAGTTTGCNCTTGCTAACTCCAGAGAATGGATGTCATGTGGGTGCAGATAAGGCAAGAGTGAAATCAGGGAGACCGGGTGTGAGGCAAAGGGAGGTGACAGGGACTTTGGCAGTGGGATTGAAGAAAAGTTTGTGTTGTATTTTGGGAATAAAATTGATAGTAACAGCTAGATTTTCAACTTGAAACCTAGGTAGGGGGCCTCTAACTTTCCATCGTGGATAAGAGCAGGGTGCATGAGTCCCACCCTTCCTGAGGAGGTAGGACTGTTCATGGTTGCTGTAGGAAATGGTGTCGTCTTCTAATGGTATAGTCACTGGGGACAATGTAGGAAGAAAGAGAAAGGAAGGGGAACCAGAGGGTAGCAGGGAGTGAAATAAAAAACATTGCAAATATGTGTAAAGCTATTAAAATATAAAGGAGGTTCAGTAAGATGGCTTGGTGGGTAAAGGTGCTTGCTGTCAAGCCTGATGATCTGCGTTCAGTCCCTGGAACACTTGGCAGAGGGAGAGAACAGACTTTCAGAAGTTGTCCTCTGACCTTATATGGTTGTGAAGCTTCCCCACAAAACCAATGTAAAAGTAATAAATAAATAGAGTGGAAAAAAAAAGAAAGAGAATTACAGTGCTAGTCACAGAAATGGACAGAATATAAGAACAGTTTTAAGGAGACTAGCAAGAGGGGTTGCGTATCCAGGTTTGTACAGCTAACTTAATTTTGGGATTAGAGGACACCATGCTAGGACTGCCATGAACTTTATCTGAAAATTGGATTCCTTTTTCGGGAAAGGACAGCTATCAATCACTGATTGCAGAAGACAGGCATACAGGGCTGCCCCAAGCCAAGAAAGACACATATCACAGTCACTCTTCCTCTCAGACAGAGAGGCAGCTGCTGTTTTTAATATTATCTTTTTATGAATATTGTGAGGTTGTGTATTAGACTAAGGCTGACCCAATGCCAGATTTCCCTGAGTTGTGGCTGAATCAAATCCTAAAATCATGTATTTAAGTGTTATTGATGCTGCATTGTTTGCAAGGCAAGTTCTGGTCATTTTCAAACACCCGATAAGTGCAGTACCTAATTTTCCTTATATCGGAAAGTGGACAGAGAAATTTTCATACACCACAGCCTTAAACACACACACACATACACACACACACACACACACACACACCATATTCCTCTGTAGCTGGTACCTTGGCAATTGGGTTCTTTCTGGAAAGGTCCTCTCCCTCCCTGAGAGCCACCGGGGCAGTGATCCAGGCCCGCTTCTGCCGCACCAAGTGCGTGTGCTTAGGAAGCAGTTTGTCTTCTCTTCTTGTACTGAAAACCTGTTAACAAGGTTACCTTCAATTACTACATCCCCAAAGACATTCTGTAATTCACTAAACTTAAAAACAGTGCACGTTTTAATGTATTAGTTAAAGTAATCCTAATCGATCAAAAGACAAAATAGTGCAAAACTTAAGGTATGTTTTGTATTTTTCAACAAGCTTCATTTTCATAGAGGAAGTTCTAGCAGACTCTACAGGCACAGGAGAGAGGGCCTCCATGCTGGTAAAGTGGCAGGGTTTGCTTTCCATAGAAAGAAAAGGTTTCCAAAGCGAGGTCCACCAAAGACCAACAAATAAGCTGGCCCCTTACAGACCAGAAGCAATGCTGTGCCAAGGGCTTCCTTCCTTTCTGGCTGACAACTGAGTTCCACTTTCTGTGATGACTTTTGGGTTGAAAATACATGACTTTGTGTTTTAGGACTTTCTCTTCAGAAATGGTTGATAGAAATTTGACCCCAGCCGGCAAGGTCAGACATGTTGTAATCCAGCACTTGAGAAGTAGAGGCAGGATTCTAAGTTTGAGGATAGCCTAGGCTCTGGGCGTAGCTCCTGCTTCTCACGCCTGCCAACTAGTAAGTAATTAANCTTACCCTTTTCTTGTGTTTTAAAACTTGAGATGGCAAAATTACTTCATATATTTTCAATTAGGTTTTATAGGGAGGTTATACATATTTTACACATTTATTTAGTTATTTATTGTGCTGCGTGCATGCGTGTGTGTGCGTGTGTGTGCGTGTGTGTGTGTGTGTGTGCACATGGCCTGTGTGTATTTGCGTTTGTGCCTGCGTTGTGTGTTTGCGCGTTGGTGTGTGCGTGCGTGCGTGCATGTGTACCATGTGGTCAGAGGACAACTTGCAGGAGTCAGTTCTCTTCTTCCTCCATGTTCTTGGGGATCGAACTCAGATCCTCAGGTTTGATAGCAGGTGAGTATACCTGCTCAGCTATCTTGTTGGCCTGTAAAAATTTTTTATCCAAATTTTTTTTAAAGATTTATTTATTATGTATACAGAAGAGGGCATCAGATCTCATTACAGATGGTTGTGAGCCACCATGTGGTTGCTGGGAATTGAACTCAAGACCTCTGGAAGAACAGTCACTCTGAGCCACCTCTCCAGCCCCTTATCCAAATTTTTTATCCAAAGAAAATTTCAGTGTAGTTGACTTAGTACCTTAACATCAGAATAATTCTGCACCAGGTTCATCTCATCATTCTACCCATGTTGTTGCTCTAAATAATCATGTGTTTTATTTTAAAATGTTTACACTGTCACTCATTCTTCTTTATTTCTATTTGAAATTTTTTCTTAATAAAATGTGAATTATAACTTAAAACATTTTTCAATAAAAAATATTCATGCAATGTATTTTGATCATGTTTCCCCACCCAGATCTTTCCCACACAACTTCATGCTCTATTTCTCTTATTTTCTTACTCTAAGAAACAGATTAGAACATTGAAACTTACACTGTAAAAGTGCAGAAATCCTGTTCTTTGCTCATTCCTTGCTAATGTCTCAAGGAAAACCTCCCATGATCTCCATGGCCACACAGTTTACAGCCATAGGTAAGTGGCTTTCATCTCACTATGTAGACCAGGCTGGCCACCAACTGATGGAGAGACCCACCTGCCTCTGCTTATAAGTGCTAAGACCAAGGAGGTGTGCTCTTCCATGCCTGGCAAGGTCTTTTTTTTAAAATGCTGAACTGAGCATTCTTTGATGTGGGTTCCTCTGTGCTTGTTTGAATGAGAAGGTCCAGGTCTATGAAGCATAGCCAACCTGTTCACCAGAAAACTAAGGCACTGGGTCCCCAAAATGGGATTAATCACCCTTAGTTCCTCACCTCTAAGTGAAGTCCATTTCCAAAGTCCAAGCAGACCTGTAAAATAAAATTATAGACATTAAAAATAAGAGTAACCATCATTGTCATCCTTTGTGAAAGGAAACAAATTCCAGTGTTCTTCCTTGCCTGCCAAAAACCAGATTCAGAGGGCCAAACCTACCTTCTCCTTGGTCCACAAAGTCTCCCTTTAGAGAACACAGACACACAAACACACACACATATACACTACATAGCATATATATATATATACACACACACACACCATATACACATATATATTATATACACACATATACCATATATAGTATGCGTGTGTACATGTGTATGTACATGTGTATGTATATGTATATATGGGAAGGCATGCATGTGTCACAGCGTGCGTGTTGAGATCTGTCTTTCCACCATGTAGGTCCTGGGGATTAATCTCAGTCGTCAGGCTTGGCAGCAAGTGCCTTTACCTGCTGGGCCATCTTGCTGGTCCTGAGAGCAACTAGTATCTTAATGAACAAAACAGGTCTGGGAATGTGGCTCAGGGGGAAAGGCATGAGCTGTGCAAGCCTGACTGCCAAGTCTGCTGTGGTGCACATCTGTAAGGCCAACACTCCTACAGAGGCAGGAGGTTCACCCAGAAACCGGGTGCCAGCCTGTCACAGTAGAAACAATAAGAGAAACCACCTCAACAAGGTGAGAATTAACTCCCAAAAGTTGTCCTCTGACATTCACATACAAGATACATAAATAAACAAAAATTACAAACAAAATTATTTGCTTCCTGAAGCCTTAGATCTTCTCGACTGTTTTCTCCTCACCCTGTGGCTTTTATATCATGCTTTCTGGGGCTTACCTCTCTTCAGGACTGTGGGTAAGCGATGAGTCTCCCGGGGACCCCCGTCATCCCCTGGCTGCACATGCAGTCACACACACTGTTCCCTGCAATCTGACCTCTAGTTCATCTCCAGCTCCCTTCACTCACAGGCACTGTTACAATCTGGATGTCACCACAACACAGAACTGTTTTAAGTACAGCCAGGCTTAGTATCAACCTGCTCCCTAACCTCTTCCTACTTGTGAATTTTGGTGCAATTTCTTTGCAGTCCATCAGTCTTCTTCGGGCCTCATTTTTCTCCTGAACTTTATCTAGACTAGCACTGTCTCTCACATTTATATAAATGTGAATATATATATAAAGATGAAAACGTTTGGAGTCGGAGATTTACTCACTCAGTGGTCACAATAGCCACAGTAGCTACTGTTCAGACAGTACAGAATGAGATTATTTTTATCACTGGAGACCTGCTGGCAATTGCCAGCCGTCCTCATGATGTCACCAGTGACAGACAGGAAGACTTGTTTCCTTAACTCTCTGCTATTCCTGCCTCACATTCTCTCCAACTCTGCTCACCCATTATTATTGTCCTAGCTTCTCTCTCTGCGCTGGCCATACAGGCTAAAGGAGCTTATGGTGGCATACACCTTTAATGGCCAATCCTTCCTTTCTCCATGGAAGTGACCTCATTTTCATTTGTTCAGAGTGGTTCAGCCTGACACCTGCTGTTAGTAAGCCCATCGGTGAGCATTGTTCCCATCTGCAAAAGTGTGCTTCAGTCAGGCTACAAACAACAGCCACGTGGCTTTGTCAACCCTCACTGTATCCCTACCATTGACTGGCATCTCAAACTCCAAAACCTGGGAGTCACACTGACTTCTGGACAGACTCACTGTTACACAGTGAGGTCATGTGTTATCTGAGATTATGTCTTCAGCCATCCCCTCCTCTTTCCCAGGCGAGAGATGTCCTGAGTGTTTGGTGGGAGCTCCCGCTCTTGGCGGACAATTCCCAGCCGCCAGGCGACTGGCGGAGCTGCTTTCTACCGGGGTCTTCTGGATGCAGCTTCCTGTGTGGCTCAGGCTCCACCCCCAGCACCACCCACACCTCGAGCAGCTCGGGCTGCTGGCCGAACACGCCCCTTCAGAGCCCGCCAAAACACAGCTCCTCCCCTGGGCCTATTNAAGCGGCTTCCCCGAAACTAGCCGCCCTCTCTTCCCTCTGGTCTCCCGCCCTGATCTCCTGTCTGTGGGGCCCGGGACGGTTCGTGAATTAAACCTGGCCTTTCCTCACCCGTCCTGTCTCTGATTGCTCCGCGGAGAAACTTATCACTGAGGACTTGTCACATTTAACCACCAACTGTGTACTTTGCTTCAACTCTAGCTTTTCCACATTCATCATCTCAAGAATCTTGGTCACTTGGCTAAATGTCCATCATTTTCTAAGGCTAATTAAACATGTTCGTTCTGTTTGCACTGACTAACCAAACTTATTTGAGTCTTTCTTATCCCAGAAGACTCACCTTTGCTTCTGCTAACACTGAATTCTTCTGCTTTGAATCCTCCTAACTCTAAACCGGAAATAGTTTGCATCAATTGCCTTTACTTCTCCACGTTCCATTTATGTGAATTAACTGTAACGTGTCTTCAGCTTGAATTTCTGCAGCCATGTTTGCCTTTCCCCATGTGTCNTAGGAAACAAAGATCCACGGAATCCATACAAAGTGGGAATCAAGACTTTCTCTGAAAATGTATGCTCTCTGACAGCCTTCATATTCCTGTGAAGGCTTCCTGTGGTGTCTGATCTTNGTGTGGACACTTAACCCTCTTTTTTCCTTCTTGCCTCATCTAAAAGAAATTCAAGCTGATGTGCAGCTCTAAGGTGAGCCTCTGGGCAGATAGGAAGCTATCTGTCTGCTTTGGATGAGATGTCTGCTCTAAGTGTCTGGCATTCCAACACTTGGTNCCTGGTTGGTGGCTGTTTGGATAGATTAGAAGGTGTGGCCTTGGTGGAGGAAGTATGTTACTGGGGGACAGGCTTTGGTGTTTCAAAAGACATGTGCCAATTTGAGTTAGCTCTCTGAGGTTTGAGATATAAGCTATGAGCTGTTGCTCTAGCCGCCCTCCACCTACCTCCACTCTGTCATCATGGATTCTAGCCTATGAGTCCCAGGCGAATTTTCTTCTCTAAGTTGTCTTGGTCTTTGCATGTCTTTGCATATAGAAAAGTAACTAATACAGCAGCCTTAGCCAATTATCTACTTTCTGTGTTATAACTAGATACATTACTTTTTCTTAATTACTTTATCTAGTGAGCAGTGGCTAGAGATGTCTAACTGAGATGTGCTCCCCAAATTTTCATATTTTCAATGACAGGGTGGCAATGTTGAGATAAGTTACTACTTTGCATGTTTCTCTGGTAGGAATATTGTACAGGTAGGAATATTGTACAGCAAAAACTAGTGCCTGGATTCAAGACTGCTCACTGTCACATCATCAGGGAACAGTCTCAGATTTACACTTCCTCTCCTAGCCTCCTACCCATCAATCTTTCTCTTTAATGGCTGCATGGACTCTTTATCATTTTCATTCTTAAAAAATTTTATTTATGTTTGTTTTTGTATTTATTTATTTGGTGTGTGAGTGTGTGAGAGAGACAGTGTGTCTTTGTGTGTGTATGTGTGTGTGTGTGTGTGTGTGTGTGTGTGTGTGTGTGGTGTCTGGAGGCCAGAAGAAAGTGTCAGAGTCCCTTGGAGTAGGAGTTACAGGTAGTGCTGGAAACTGAACTCAGGTTCTCTGCAAGAGCAGCAAGTACTCTTAACCNCCTGAGTCATCTCTTCAGTTTCCCATTCTCTTCCTTGTCTAAAATCTTATTGGCCCCAGCAAAAAGGTATAATTATATATCACTTTAGTATTATTATTCTAACCAAATAGCATATATTTTACTTGATAAAAGGAAGTGATTTATTACCCTCTAGTAAAAAGTAAACTCATCATGTGAGCACACAGTGAGTGACTTACTGAAACCTGTTTCCTAGGTGTTTGCTTAGAAATACAGATTAGATGGCAACAAAAGACATACTCAAGATGGGAACAGGCATCTCATGGGAGGGCAGCCATGACTCATTTTTTTTAATAAGGAACTTGATGACAGATAAATGTCACATGCAATGACTGGATGAGAAAAGTAAGCTTCTATGTACTTAGCCAAACTAATGTTTTTAGATGAACCAGAAAATCCTTCAAAAGCTTCCTCACTCTATAAAAGTTTAAATGTTTCTACTGTTGGATCTTGTGCCTCATGTAAAACTTGGCCTTCCTGATAACAGGCACTAACCAAAACCAACCAGCTAAAACAAAAACTTCAGCAGTGAGGAAGGCCAAATAGCCCTGAAAGGTGCGAACAGTGTACACTTTGTTCTCAAGGCCAGCAACTTTAGAAAGGGCTTCCTGCTCTGAGGCTATTCTGATGAATGCCACCAGGGCACACTGGAGGACTGGGTGTTGCTCGCTGACAGCTCCTCCTGACTGACAAGTTCTCTGAAATCTTGCTCCACAGCAGGTGACCTTGAACTTCCTTCTGTGGGCCTACGATTCCACAGTGAGGTGACCCTCGAACTTCAACATCTCCAACTATGTAACTTCTACTGAACATAGGGGGACTGGAAGTAATTTCAAATTCTGATTCAACTTTAAGGCACAGTATATTTCCGTGCTAGCAGAGATGTCTGAGAGGGCAGAGGGCCAGCGGTGATCAGTGGGAGAGTTTTGGGTTCTGCACAGGGCTGGCCTAGCATGCCTGGTTGTTCTTTAATTTCAGACCCTCTCTGTGTTGGTTAATGTCATCAACTTAACTAGGATCTATCACCTCCTAGAAGACAAACATCTGGGAATGTCTGTTTGTTTCTAAACTGGGTAATTAGGGTGGGATAATCTACCCTCATTTGAATGGCAGCATTTCATATGTTGGGGTCCCAGACTGAATAACAGGAGAATGGAAGTGAGCACCAGCATTCACCTCTCTGCCTGCAAATACAATGTGGCCAGTGGCCTCACGCTCCATTCCTGCCAGCAAGACAGAATGTGATGGGCTGTACGCTCAAACTGTGAGTCAGAGTAAACTCTTCCATTCTTCTAGGGTTACAGTGTGTGTGTGCATGTGTGTGTGTGTGTGTGTGTGTGTGTGTGTATTTTGTCATAGCAATAAGAAAAGTAACTCCTATTAACTTCCAAGACCATTCTAGAACATTCTTACCCACCTGTCTAACCATGAAGAATGTTCCACAATTCTTTGTTTCTCCTTTGGGCTATGTAAAAGACATTAGAATGAGAATCCTGGTCTCTGCTCAAATCCGTTCAGAAAATGAGTTCAACTTTGGATGAAATAAGTAAAGAGGATGAGATAAAATGAAGGCACTGGATGCCACTTATTTAGTTCTTCTGGTCACATGTCTTGATTTCGTGTCTGTATCAACAGAGCTGGAGATGTGGCCCCTGGATAGCCTTGAAGAAGGTTTTGGCAGGGCTTCTGTGGCCATAGGATCTTACATGGCTGGCAGAGGTTGGGACTTGGTGCTGTCAAGTGTATCATGATTCTGAAATGCTTCTCTGATAAGTCTGATGTGGACCAGATTTATCCTGGAATTTAACATGCCATCCTTTCTTAAGTTATTTTTTATGGAGTGGGATTAGTCTTTGTAGTCCTTACTTTGGAAGTAAATGTTACAACTTAGTTTAAAAAAAAATCCCAACTTTAGAGCCAGTGGGAGGGCTCAGGGGGTAAAGGTATTACTGTGTAAGCTAGCTGACTTGGATTCGATCCCTAGAACCCATGGAAAGGTGAGAGAACAGAACTCACTCCATGAAGTTGTCCACTGATTTCCACACGTGTGCCATCGCACGTGTGCTCCCCATAATAATAATCATAATAAATAAAAAAAATCCCATTAGGCACAGTGACACATGCCTTTCATTCTAGCACTCTAGAAGCTGAGGCAGGTAGATGGATCTCTGTGAGTCTGAGGCTAGCCTAGTCTATATAGTGAGTTCCATGCCAGCCAAGGATATACAGCAAGACCCTGTATCAGCAAGTCAGTCAGTAAATAAATGAGTTAAGTAAATGAATAAATAATCCAATCTAAAACTTCAACTTGTAAATGACCCAGACACGTTCATGGCCCTCAACAGTCCGTTTAAGTGTACACTGTAGTCTTCTCAGTTGCTAATTATAAAAAATTGTCCATAGCAGAGGAAGGAGGACTCTGAACTCTACTTTCCAATTTATGAGCTCTGCATTGGACCTGTGAAATACTTAACATGTGACTAGCCAAGTGTATGATTGTCACACTCTCCTGCCTGCTCTTCAGATACGAGGCTATCTCAATGTAACAACTGTGACTCACCCATTGAAGTTGGCTCCAACAGGAAGGCATCTGCTTGGTGCCATTTTACTGACTCAGAATTTTGAAACATGAATTGAGCCATATTGTGCTACACCCAACCTGCCCCATACTATCCTGTAAAGAATTTTTATATCCAGTGAAGTTCTGTGTCATCATAGCCAGTTCCTAGACAAGCCAATAGAAACCTCAAAAAAGTAAAAAATAAATTTTTATTCATTGTGGATTTTATTAGCATCCTTAGATTATTCTCTAAGAAACATCATAGTAGCTAACAAAGGCTTTTATAATGTTTAATCTTTCTACTCTCACTTTTCACCATACAGAGATGTGAACAGTGTTTTTCACACTTGGGTGGCATCAGAATTACAGTGAAGACTACTTGGTCCCACCCTAGACTTCCTGTTCAATAGGTCCGGACTTGGCCCAGGACCATGCATTTCTATTCACTTTCCAGGTAACACTGGTGCTTCATGGCCTTGAAGGCCAGTTTCAAAAGCCACTGCCTAGAAATCACAGGCTAGACAGGAAAAGAGCAAAGATGACAGCCTGAGCCCGGGCAATTTATAAACCAGATAATGAACCCTTTGATGCAGAGAGCGGTGTGCAGACATGACTTCTAAATGATGAAATACAAGACTGTGAGCTGTACAAGAAGACTTCACCTTCTAAATGCCAATCATGTGCCATAGGATTGCTTGAGAAATGTGTGTGTGCGCGTGTGTGTGTGTATGTGTGTGTATATGTGTATGTGTATGTGTGTGTGTATGTGTGTGTGTGTGTGTGTGTATGTGTGTATG
>LZPO01087167.1:74474-88031 GCA_001675575.1 Neotoma lepida | reverse complement strand
GGGTTTCTCTGTGTAGCTTTGTGCCTTTCCTGGAACTCACTCGGTAGCCCAGGCTGGCCTCGAACTCACATAGATCCGCCTGCCTCTGCCTCCCGAGTGCTGGGATTAAAGGTGAACACCACCATCGCCCGGCCACTGTCTACCTTCTTCCTCCATGGTCCGAACCCCTTGCTTGTCCTCCCTTTCCCTCCAAACAGCCCTAGATTCTGTTTTTATGACACATATCCCATAACCCTCTTGATTGCCTTCCTGCTTTGCTTATGCCTCTTCGTTCCCTCTTACAGCCCTCTTTTAAAAACAAACAAACAAACAAACAAGCCAGAAAACTTTTCTTGGTCCACATAGATATCATTTAAAAAGCAATTCCATGTGTGAGAGGAAACATGCACTTTTGTCTGAAGTTGGCCTATTTTGCTTAACAGAATAATCTCCAATTTTATTTGCAAATTCTTTAGTGAAATTCTAATTGCTTTGCTAGCTTCTCAAGCACAGGAAGAAATGAACTCATTTTGAAGGACCGTTTCTGTGTCCAGGGAATTGAGTGAGTTTCCAGGCAGATGCAACAAGGAGGTCACTCTAATGACTCTTAGAGTTTAGTTGGGAGAGAAATAAGGAAGTCATTACTCCTCCCAAGAGGGACAGGTCCACAGGCCCCATGGATGCCTGAGACCCCAGATAATCCTGACCTTTGTATCTACCAGATTATTTCTGACATAATCATATGGACAGAAAGTTCTAAGTAAGGCACAGTAAGAGATGAACAGCAGCTATAATAATGATGTACAACAATGAAAGTTATTTAAATTTTATGCATTGTTTATACCTTGAACTCTTCATCTAATAGTTTTCTACCCTGATAGACCATGGCTAACTGGAACTAAAAGCTGTGGAAGAAAGTGCACACCACAGAGGGAGACAGTCTTAACTGTGTGAAAACCATCTGCAAACAGGGTTCTGTGGAACCTACAGAGGCAGAAGGTACTTCCTGTTGGGAGGGAGGAGGTGGCAATGGGTGTGGCTTTGGAGAGTCTGTGTAGATAGAAGACAGATCAAAGGACAGAGATTCNAACACAAGCAGAATAATTGCTGTGTCTAGCATCTAGCACCCACCCTATGAAAATCAGACAAAGTGTGAAGGGCCTTTGCTGATCATGAGGAATGAGTCACCTCCAGCTTCGAATGAGGAGTTTGCCACTGTGCTTCTGGATATGTTCTGGTACTACAGTATAACGAAACAGGCAGGAGACAGTTTGAAGATGAAAGGAATAAGCCAGGAGAAAAGGAAGGAGAGGCAGTCCTAGGATATTAGAAATGAGACAGATGGGTGGAGGCACATCCTTGGTAATGCCCCTGGCATGGGGACAGCATGGGAAGGAGGCAGAGGAGAACTAAGGCTTAAGGGTGAGTGTCTGGAAGGCTTAGATCTTCAGGACACACTGGAGCTATGTTCAGCTAAGATGCTGAGGAAACTGGTTAGGGAACAACAGTGGGGATGCCCATGACAGTGATATCCAGCCTGGCCACCGCTGGCTTCCCACCCTTCTTTCTCATATGATCCTGGGGCCTGTACCCACTCAGCTGCTGCCACCTATTCCCTTCCCAGCTTCTAGCCCCACATGATGTCTTCCAGCGAGGCACCCACTGACCATCCTTTCATTATTCTGTTTGCTCAGAAAAATGTGGTTATGGACAGGACTCTCTGGAGCGAAGAGCCACAAAAAATCATTCCCTCCTTAGGCTGCTTCTGTTGGCATGCGCTCACAGCACTGTAAAGCTATAAGTAACGTGCTTCCCCAGAACACCCACTGGCAAGGAGCCTTTCTGGCCTCTTCCNTTAGCTTGGAGGCCATCCTATGTACATCCTATACACATCTTGGCCTCACAGTCTATGCTAAGGCAATGTGGACTCTAACAGCTCCTCCAGAGAACAGGCCTTTGGGGCTGTGCATAGTCCTCTCAACCTAGAATCCCCTTTTCTGCCATCTCATCAATTTATAATCATTTCGTTGTGCCATTTACCAGACTGTAAGTAACATGTGGGCAGGACATGTCTGTCTTTGCTGTAGCCTTCTTGTGTCTAGCACCTTGCCTAGCACTAAGTGGTTATACATATCTGGTTTCTTTTCTTATAGGCATTTCTCATCTTACCATTACAGTGGGATATACATCCTGGCACCCCAAATTCCTGCACACTAATTATCAAACTTTACCTATAAAAAAGCTCAATAGGTTTTGAAATAAATAGGTTTACTGTCATATGAAATGTACTTCTGAAATGTTAGGGTGAACTGAGCTGGGAAGATGTCTTTAGACATCTTCAGTTAAAACATACTCCAAAGCAGCTGAGCCTTGTGGTACCCACGGAGAAAGAGCTGTGTTAACAGGAGGCTTACATGCATCTAGAGCTCATCTGTGCTTTCAATTGAGGCTTCTAATTTGGGGGGAACTGGAGAAATGGCTCAGTGGTCAAGAGCACTTGCTGCACTTGCAGAAGACCTGGATTTGACTCTTAGCGCACAATGTGGTGTCTCACAATTGTCTCTAATTCCAGACCCAGAGGACCCAATGCCCTCCTCTGGCCTCTGCGAGCACTGCATGCCTGTAGTGTGCTTACACACATGAAGACACAACACTCATACACAAAATAAATAAATCTCTAAAGACTAATTTTTAATAGAATTTGACCGTTTTAAAAAGTATCAGCTCAGGGGCCAGCATGATGGTTCAGTGGTGATGCAGGAGCTTGGCGCAAGCACAACGTGCTGAGTTTGATCCCTGGAACACGCATTGTAGAAGGAGAGAATGCATGAAGTTGTCCTCTGACTTCCACATGTACACTGTGGTATACATGTTCATTCACACGCACGCACACGCGCATACACACACATACACACACATAGATAAAACTTTTTTGAAGAAAAATTTAAAAATATCAATCCACATCTGATTTTTTTTTTTTTTTAAAGGCAGGGTCTAGTTGTGTAGTTCAGGCTGGTCTGGGACTTACAAATGTAGCCCAGGGTAGCCTGGAACTCATGACTCTATTGCCTTGGCCTCCTAAGTGCTACGATTATGGATGTGTACCACCATAACCAGATCTAAAGTGTAACAGTTCCTGCATGTGGGCACTGGTATACTGCCAACCATTTTGGAAAATGTAGACAGTAATTCTCACTTTCACACTGGAGTTTCTGTAAATATACCTCAACCTTAGAAACTTGAGTTCAGTTTAAGAATCCCTCACCATAAGGGAGAATTTAGACTGGCACAGCCTCATTTTTCAGGTAAAGTACTTCGACTTAAATTTACAATTAAGAAACTGTTGGCATTTCCCCACTGACTAATTTTTAGAAACCAAAACACATGAGATGTCCTTTTCAAGATTCATGAATATCTGGTCATTCTTCTGAGCGTCAATGTTTACTGTGCAGTTTGTACTTTATTCTTAAATCTGTGCAATTTAGTTGCATAGTATAAGCATAATTTTCTAATTGCTGGCAATTTGTGAAGCCCACTTGTTAAGTTGTGTCCCCTAAAAGAAGGTGTTGAGATGTCAATGATTTGGAAACAAAGGTCTATGCAGATTTCCGGGGGCTGAGCCCCTGAGGCTGGATCTCACTCAGTATAACTGGTGTTCTCTCAAAACCTGGACACAGACACACAGAGGGGGACGACAGCAAGAAGTGACAGAAAAGAAACTGCCGGGTGAAGATGGCAGGACTAGAGTGATGTGTTGCAGAGAAGGAGTGTCAAAGACGGCCTGCCAGCTGTCAACTGCTGGAAAGAGGTATGGGTGGGACTCAGGGAACAGGGCCCTGTGACCTTGATTCTGGGTCTCCCAGCTCTAGAACCAGGAGATAGTAAACATTTATTGTTTTAGGCCACTTAGTACTTTCTTATACACCTGGCAAACGAATATGCTATTAAATACATCAGCTCACAGAACACAGGCTGGCTTTGAATCCATAGCATGGAGTTTGACTTTTAAAACACAAACTCAGTTAAGGCAAAATCAAGGCACCTATGGAAACCACAGGTGTCTGCCCTCTTAGAATGGCTTTAAAATGTGTGCAACATATTGTATTATAAGTCCAAGTACATTAAAACTAATTTAGAATTTATAAACTAAAAAAATTATAGTAATTTCACATACTTTGCTATTGAAACATGAGTTCAAAGAGTCTACTAGTGATATTTAAAATAAATGGTATTTTGAAATAACTAATATATTAAAATGTTGAACCATACTGTAAAAATGCCACAAGTTCTGCTAATGTGGTCACATCGTCACAACTTAGACAAATGAGAAATCTCAGCTAGAGAATAATGGGAATACATGTGTACACAAGTCCCCACATTTGGAAATACATAAGTCCCTGAATTTGGGAATACGTACATAAGTTCCTGAATTTCTAGAGACCACCTGAATTCTGTCTGTGGATAACTTTATGATGGAGGGATCCCCGATGAACACCTGAAGAGAAAGCCTCTCAGGTTTTATTCAGAAAACGCTCTCTGTCATTTTGACAGAGTTGGCCTAAATGTGGGTGACAATCAACAGTTGCTTTGTGGAGTGCTACTGAAGGAGTAAGCCAAAGACCTCGGCAGGCTCAGTGCTCAACACGTGGGTTCGGCCACTCTGAGCTGGGCACCCTTAACTGAAATGCTTGGGACCAGGTATGTATCAGATTTCAGTTTTGTTTTTTAAGCAAAACCAACATATGTGCAAAGCATCTCCAATACAAAACTCCAGTCTGAAATGCTTTGAAATCCAAAACCTTCTGAGCTCCACCATGCTCAGAAAGCCTAGGATCTCGGAGCACTTTAGGCGAGGACGCTCCACCTGTACTCCCATGACACTTGAGGGAGGCTGCGTGTCTGCTACTTTCCCTGGTGCACAGATGTGGATAAGGTGGGTTTTTGTAGAGGTCTTATTCATCCTCTTCTGTCTAGTCTCTAGATCCATGGGTGACTGGAGGCAAGACACAGACAAATATCTTCTTATACATTCCACTCACAGTGTCCTGTAGACTGTGGAAGTGACTGCGGCTCTGGCCCCTGAACACAGGTGAGGCAGCAGCTCCCTAGTGGCTGGGTCTGTGACTTTGAAATGCCAACAGCACAAATGAGTGGAGGTTTCTTCAATCCTTTTTCCACGGAGAGTCAAACTATAATGTTCTGAAATAAATCCCTTTTTATGTGGGTGCCTGTGCATGTGCGCACATGTGTTGGTGTGTGTGTGTACACTTGTGTGGGTGTGGGGTTAACCTCATGGGTCGTTCCTTAGGAGCCATCCACTTTGTCTTTGGAGACAGGGTCTTTCACTAAGCCTGGAACTTGCAAGCAGGCTAGGGCAGCCAGCCATCAAGCCTCAGGGAGTCTGCCTGTCTCTGCCTCCTCAGCACTGGGATTATAAGGATGCACCTCTGCACTAGGCATTTTTTACATGGGTTGTGGGAATCGAACTCAGGACCTCCTACTTGCAGGGTAAACATTTCATCAGCTGAGCTCTCTCTAGTCCTAATGTTTTTTTTCTTTCTGGAACAGGCTAGAGTAAATGCTGTTATGTGCAGCTGAACTGACCAAACTGGCTACAAGTTACATTCCTTCCTTTTAGGAACCCCAGCCCCTGCTTCCCACAACCTCACACAAACTGAGAACAGAATGCCGAAATGCCCTCTCTTCTTTTTGTTTGTTTGTTTGTCTACTGTTCTTAATAGGTCACCACACCCCTTCGGATTTATATCACAAAAAGCACTCTAGAAATACACAGACTAGCCCAAAGATTCTGTTCCTTTCCAAAGGAGTAGCCCATCGCTGTCTAATAAAGTCAAAATATGTAGAATGCTAAAATGGCAAGTCTAAACTTACCTGTTTCTTTGCGAGCCTACGAATTGGCTTGCTTACTATACCATGTGGACATTGAGTGGACTTTCTTTTCTTTACAGGGAGAGAATTTGTATTGAACATTCCAGGTGAGCCCAGGACTGTTGGCTTGGAATTCCCCTTAGGTAGGAAGCAGCATGATGAGGGATAAAGTCACTCCTTGGGCCAAAAATAAAGCCCAACATTATGTTGTAGAGAAATCTGATGAAAAATGACCTCAACAACATGGGCAAAGCAAGACCAAACAGCATGAAAACAGACTGTACCTACAGCCTGCAGTTCCTCATTACCAAGCTGTCTATGGAAAGTAAGTTCATCGAAATCTTTGGATTGAATTTACTCATCTTTTTTCTGGTCTGCCTTAAAAGACAAACAAACCAAACTACTGTTTTCTGCACCCCTATCATCTCTCTCCTCTCTCCTCTCTCTCTCTCTCTCTCTAACTACAACCCCCCTTCCTCCCTCCCCTCCACCACCACTACTCTAAATCTCTAAATTCATTGTTCAGAGGCAAGAATTTCCAATAGGATGAAAATACCAGCTCTTAAAATTACAATAATCATGTAAGAAAACGAGGTGTGATTTTGTACCTAATCTCTCTGAACCTATTTGTGAAGTCTCCTCTATATGATCCCACACTTGACTAAAACCCAGTTGGCAAATCTCTGAAAGCCACAGACATTCCTAAATTATATTCAATTTTGTTATCTAACAGACAAACTTCCATAAAAAACCTAACACAAACGAACAAACGAACACTGCCGTTTAAAATCCAAGTTGAGCATAGAAACCAAATGTAAGAAAGAAATCTAGACCTTGGGTCTGAACCTTGACTCTAGTGCGGAAAGCCCTTTTCTTTGAAAAGGCCATCTCTGAAAACCCAATTTGATGATGGTGGCTTCAATTTCTCTCTAAATTATAAAAACGATTAGATATGTTTATTTTAATACCGGGAAAGTACTAAACCGTTCAGGCGAGTGACTAAAGCACCTGTAACAGCAGAACTTTTAAGTTTTGTAAACATCACTTTTAAAGAAGGCATTTTTAGTTGCCATTTTTCACTCTAGGAACTCAGGTTTTTCCTGGTTTCCCGGTTCACTGACGTTATCAGTAGCTGCAAGAGCTGGGAAACTGCGGGAACTTTAGCGAACTTGCAAAGGGGTGCGCGTGGGGCTTCCCACTGCTTCCATGTTTCCCGGTCCAGAAGGCTCCAAACAAAGTCGGGAGTCCCCAAGAAAGGATTTCCCTGCCCCTGGGCTCACCGTACCCATAGATCACAGTTAGGAAAGGTCACTAGGGCCTGAGTGTGACGGCCAAGGAGAGAGTGATTGAGCGTGAATCTGCCCACCCGGCTCGCCGCCGCAGGTCGGGTCCAGTGCTGTCCACCGCGGGGGACACTGGACGTGTTCCCAGCTGGGGCGCAGGGGGGTCACTGCACTTACCACCGCCAGCAGCAGCAGGGCGCACCGGCCGCCGGGGCTCCGCGCCATCGTCTCGCTCCGCCGCGCCCTCGCCTCCGGGCCTCGCCGGCGCCGGGCAGATCCTCCTGGCCAGGTCCCTTCTGTGGCCGCCCCTCTCCGCTTCAGCCCTGCCCGGGGTGGGGTTCCAGGTGTGGCCGGGTCAGAAAGGGTAGCCGGGGGCCCACCCGCAGCCTGGAGGTGGGGAATGTGCTTCGCGGGGAGGTGCGAGCCAGTTCCCGCCCTCCGCACCTGGGGCCGTGACGTCCCCTACTGGGGACCTTGGGTGGCTGGCCCCGCCCCGTCGAGTCTCCTTCCCGATCCCCTCCCCCTCCGGGATCAGCTCGAGTAGAGAACATAGTTACCNGCTTGTCCAGACCCCAGGACAGAAGATATAAGGAGCGGGACTCGGGGAACCCACGATCGCATGGCTGCTGTGGAAAAGGGCTGGCGATGCGGGAATGAGCGCAGGTGGCGACGAGGAGACACTGGGGCCACGCGGCATGGGGCCTGCTGTTGTGAGCGAGGCTTCAAATAACGTCCTTTTAAAGGCCTCTCACCTCTTCTCTGTGACCCTTTCCAGCAGGTTTGCAACTTTTCTGGCTCAGCGAGGAGACAGTAGAAGACTCACACAGCAGGGCAAAAGAGACGGGTCTTTGACCTGCTGAACTCGGTTAGTAACGTCCAATACGTTGGTCTGGGCTGCTGTAGGAATACAGTCAGAAAATCTTTATGAATCTTTCTGCAGTGGCCAGCACTTAAGGACTGATAGCCGTTAAAATTAAAACAATATTATTGCAAGAGTAAGTGAGTAAACGTTAAATTGAATTCTATTGTTATTAGAATTACCATTATTTTTAGACACACAGTCTCACTTAGTAACCCAGGCTGACCTCAAACTTGAGATCCTCCTGCCTCATCCTAGCTGTCCAGCTCTGTGATTACAAGTGTGCTATCAGGCCTGGCTAAATGAACTCTTGAAAAGCAAAAACTGAATATGGGCATCCAGACATTGGAGTCAGCACAGGTTAGAAAAATCCCCTGTTGCATGTAAGAAGTAAAGTATTGGCCGGGCNGTGGTGGCGCACGCCTTTAATCCCAGCACTCGGGAGGCAGAGGCAGGCGGATCTCTGTGAGTTCGAGGCCAGCCTGGGCTACCAAGTGAGTTCCAGGAAAGGCGCAAAGCTACACAGAGAAACACTGTCTCGTAAATTTTAGCATATTTACTAATGTAAATATATTTACATTAGTTATCTGCACAAATATATTTTGAATTAACACAAGTATAGNATCTAAAGAAAGGTATTTGCCATAATCATTATCTAATGGGGCTTTGTAAGTTTTAATTTTCACATCTTATTGACATTTCTGTTTATTTCTGGTTGATATGACAGTCGTGGAAGATCCTCTGTGCATAGAGGGCTGATAGGAAACTGGCAAGACCAATTTGTCACTAAATTTAGCTCAACTAGCCGCGTTACTTCTATAGGCACAGTGGCTCCCTCTTTCTCTGAGAATCCCCCACTCTTTGTCCCTCAATTTCAAATGTAGACAGAAGATTGACTTTTAGTTTCTGCTCCTTCCTCTTGAACTAGATGTGGGTGCTAGCAGAACCGGTTGGCACTCCCCATTCTTCACAGTGCTCGATGAACTCCTAATTGAAGACAGCAGGACTTACCAAAGTGTGTTTGCAAACCTTCCCAGGAAGCTTTCTCTCAGCTCTGCCTAAGAGTGCTCTTGCCTTTGAGCCCTGTAGACACAGTTTTTTGTACACTTCATTATCAAGCCTGCAGGAGCTGTTTCCTAATGAAGATAATTGTAGCTTCCAGTGTAAGAGCTAGCTAATACAGAGTTTATTTCTGTTGAATTATTCAACAGCCTCTGGGAGCTGTCAAAGTAAGCTTCAGGCAGTATTCCTTCTATAAGGGTCTGTCCCAGGACTTGAAAAGTGTCAGTCCTAAGTGCACCACATGATGTCATCACTTTGCAAATACTAAGCATGGGGCTCAGTTGAAAGGACTTTCTGAGAATCAGATAACTCATATCTACCTCTTTAGCTCTTGATTTCTTCAGACTGGAATGAGGTTAAACTTATTTCATAAATCTCTGCATATAGAGCCAAATGTGGTCATTTCCAGTGAAGCAGTAAAGATGGCTTTGGGATAAATGGAAATGTTGACAAGATGTAAAAATTTTAACTCCCAGGCTCCCTACCTAAAGTAGTTTAAGATTATGGTACACACATTTTCTTTAGATGCTTATAACTCATTAGCTCAAAACATATTTTGTTCAAATAACTATATTCAAATATATTGAAGTTGGGCTGGAGAAATGGTTCAGAGGTTAAGACTGCTTGTTGCTCTTGCAGAGGACCTGGGTTTGGTTCCCAGCACACACATGGTGGATCACAACCATTTGTAACTCCAATTCCCAGGGGTCCATCTCCCTCTTCTGACCTCTCTGGGCACCAGGCGCACACATGGTGCACATATATACACAGGCAAAACACTCATACACACACACACACACACACACAAACACACACACACTAAAATTTACCTGTTTTCTATAAAGGAGATGAGGATATTCTTTAAGTGATTTGTCTTGGATTCACTCTTAATATCACCTAAAATAAAACAAAAAGGTTTTATAAAGGTCAATAAAAATTAGAATATCTCCTCCCTACCATCACTGCCTCCTCTTCCCACCATCTCTTGACCTCAGACATCTTTTTATACATTGACATTTCTTAGCGAAAGAAAGGTCAGATAGATAGCTGGCCATTTAATTTCAGTGACAATCCTTCTAAGTGCATTATTAGAGTTAATCTTTGAGACTTTGAAAGCCAGATCCGGCTGTTGTCCTAAGAAAATACTTCCCAAGAAAATCATAAAAGTGTGTGACTTTTATAGGACATGAGGTTGCTATGGTCAGTAGACTTACCCACAGAACTTTGATTAGTAAAAGGTATCAAGTTGGGGATGTAACTCTGGTATAGTACTTGCCTAGCAGTTACTGGTACCCTGGGTTTAAGCCCTACCTTACCTCATTGTCATGACCAAATACCTGTCAAGAAGCAACTTAAGGATGGGTGGAAGGGTTGGCTCACAGTTTGAAAGATAGAGTCCATCATGACAGGGAAGGCATTGTGGTGGGAAATAAAGGTATTGGGTTACATTGAGTCCTCTGTCAGGAAGTGAAGAGACCACACAGGAAGTGGGTCTAGACTGTAAAACCTCAATGTCCACCTCCAGCAGCCCACTTCCTTCAGCTAGACTCAATCTAGCAATGGTTCTGCAACTTCCCAGAACAGCGCCACCATCTGGGGAACAAGAGGTTGAACACATGATTCTGTGGTAGACATTTGACATTCTGTCCTTAACACTAGCACCATAAAAATAGATGATAGATAGATGGATAGATAGATAGATAGATAGATAGATAGATAGATAGATAGATAGATAAATAGGTAAGTCTAAGTAAGTAAGAAATACAGAGGCACAGAACAAAATATGAAATATCTTGAATTAACCTAGAGGGATAACACAGGGAGGAATACGTTTTTAGTTTAGATTTGTGGGGAAGATATGGTCAAGTACTCTCTCTCTCTCTCTCTGACTTTACTCATTTTGTTTATTAAAAATGATTTTATATTTATTTTGTCACTGTATGTGTTGGGGGAGGTGCATGTGTCAAGGCAGGAAGTCAGAGGGGATGCATATGGAAGTCAGGAGATAACTTTACTATCTGGGCTATCTTGCCTCTTCTTTCTTAGCCCTTCCTCTGCCTACTTATGTAACNATGTATCTTTTGAGGTGTGTTTTCATTTTTTTCTTCTTCCTTGACACCGGACATAAGGTGTAGCTGTCTCTATTGTGCAGACCTGTCACAGACTTTCCTTCTAAGCTTCAAACATGGGCCATTACTGTGTGGATATTGCAAGGGAACATCAAACTATCATGACGATGTGGTAGAGCTGTCACCTCAGCACATCAACAGAGAAGGATTTCTCTGCCTTGTTACTTCCTCTCCAGAGCAAGTGTGCTCATTCCTCATATGCTTGTTATAGTGGGTGGTGGCCTTGTCACTTAGCTACCAAGCCAGACCCTAGGTATCATTCTTAATCTCCCATTAGGATTTTCCGTATGCACAATGAATCATACTCCCTGTTTGTAGCAGCAATCACTGTGATGTATGGCTATTTCACCCAGGCCAACTGCTCTACCCATCGCTCTGTTTTAAGACTGTTAGTTCCACAAGAGTAGGGACCATTTGATAGTCATGGTAGGGTCTCAGGATTCTACTGGATGATCAAAAAAAATTTGTTGGACCAAGCTTATATACCAGAAAGAATTAATTATAAGTGAAAAATGAGTATCATGGAGGAAAATGCTTTGAATATTCATTGTGAAATAATTGATAGATTAGTTAGAAAAATGCTCGTCTGTGATGTGTGTTTCTTGTCTCTCTGTGTGAATGTATTCACATGCACATACATATGATTTGTGTATGTGTGTTTCCTTAGCAACCCTGCAGGCAAACAAAGATAGCAGGTGTGAGTCAGGTTGTGGAGCATTCTGGCTGATGGTTGAGAGATTTAAGAATCCAGGATATATATGGAACTGAGTGTGGCTGGGAAGGGAAGGGATAGGGTGAAGCTGTAAGAGTCCAGGAGCCAACTGAGAACAGAGTTCATCACCCTGAAGGTGGAGAAATTAACAGAATTGTCCTTCCTCTCAGTCCTGGTGAAGGAGCCGTGTCCTGTGGCCCAGGGGCCAAGGTATGAGTGTCAGACAATGATAGCCTGGGCCTTGAAGTGTCTGGATTCTCTAGTTTGTTGGACCAGAAGCCAAATGCAGCTTAGGGACTGAGAAGGAAGCACTGATAGGTAAGAACCTCTAATGGAAAGGTGGGCAGGTACTGTTGCCTTTCTGAGGGTTGCAGAATGGTAAAGTCAGCAGAGGAGGCCACACACTGTTAATAAACAGTCCACACCCTGGAGGCAGACACAGCCCTGAGCACTATTGAAGACACCAATAGCTGGGAAGACTGATACAGCCTACCACAGTGAGTCAGTGTCTCACTCAACAGTTCCCTACACGTTCTTCTGTGTGAGTCAGTGCACTAGGACCTGTGACTGTGAGTACAGAGTCCCTTACCTAAATATTTTAAGGAAATCCTTAATTGATCATGAAGTAGAGGAGAAATAGAAAAAGCTGCAAAAGTAGCAAAGAGGAACTTGTGCAGTGAGGGAAAAAGCTTACGCTTGGATCAAAGTAGAGTTTCCAGTATGATCAAAATGTGATCGTGCTGTTGTGAGATGAATACAGAATGGGCCTGGGAGAGCCCAGGCAGGCNTTGCTGCCCTCTAGTCTGACACTCCCTCCCACTGACTCATGCCTGCTATCACTTAGCTGAAGGCTCCCTTGGCATCCAGTGAGTGTTGTGGGGAGGTGGCATGTTGATTCATTGTCCGTAATCTGCATATGACTCTGCCACCACAAATATGCCCCCTGTGCTCTACCTCAGAGCCGTTGTTCCCAGTGTCCCTTTTCTCTTTGTACAATTCTGTGCAAAGTTAATTTCTTCATTCTTCACTTTCTTTGTTCTCAAACTTTATCTTCTCAATAAAGTCCTTCTCTGCTCCATGGCTTTAATGTTGTCACTACCCCTATTCATGCTTCCTTGTGCCATGTTTCTCTTTGGCACCATCACATCCTAATAGACTGTATTTCTCTTACCACATTGTCCAGAATGTGAATTCTGTCTGAGCTGGGATGTTTCTCTGTGAACTGCTGTGTATCCAGTTTCTCTTGGAAAAGCACAACTCTGAAAAAAACACATGCATATGGAAATGGGGCTGTAGAGAGAAGAGGCTTCTAGGAGTGGGAGGCAAGCAATGAAGGACAGGGACAGAGTAATCAGAGCCCACTGTGCACATTCATGAAAATGGCAAAGAACAAATTTAATAAAAAATTAAACAGGCCCACTCATGCAACAACTATTAGTTAAACATGTGAATGAAGAAGTGAATAGGCTTTTAAAATTATTTTTGGACTGTGTGTTATGTGTGTGTATGTGTGTATGTGTATGTATGTGTGTGTATGTGTGTGTGTATGTGTGTGTGTGTGTATGTGTGTGTGTATATATGTGTATGTATGTATGTGTGTGTGTATGTGTGTGTATGTATGTGTGTGTGTATGTGTGTGTATGT
>LZPO01087167.1:50479-67086 GCA_001675575.1 Neotoma lepida | reverse complement strand
TGTGTTCTGCCTTGGAATTTGGATCGCATAAATCACACTACAGTTCAAGACAGTTAAACATGTTAATAATGAGGAATTCAGTGCACTCTAATCATGAGAAATATTGTGAGNAGTAAGACCGAGGATATGATGGTCTCATATTTGGCCAGAATAAAAGTAAAATAAGCTGTGCCATNTCTCATGGGCCATGGAAAGCATCCTTTTTTAATATAATACTTTTATTAATTCTTTGAGAATTTCATACAATGTTTTTTGATTGAAAGGACTCTTTTAAGGAAGTCATTTTACACAGGAAACATTTCATACAACCTCTCCCAAGTAGTTTGTCACTAGCTCTCTAGATTATTCTTAAAGGTTCACTGGAAAAGAGCCTGTGANTTCCAAGTAGCTTGTTTGNGTGCTTATGACATCTGTTGGCAGAAACTATAATTAAGTTCAGCTTAAAGACTTGGTCTTTGATTTAAATGCTCCAACTTCCCATCTGACTGCCTATCTATCTATCTATCTATCTATCTATCTATCTATCTATCTATCTATCTACCTATCTATCTATCTATTATTTATCTATTACCTATCTATTTAACTATCTGTATGTCTATGCTTATATTATATTATACATGTGTGTATTTGATATAGGGTCTTGTTATGTAGCCCAGACTGGTCTCAAAATCATGCTCTTCCCCTGCTTCAGTCTTCTGAGTGCTGGGATTATAGTTGTCAGCCATTATGTCCCACACTTTAAAACATTTTTCCCCAGTACTGGGAATTGACCCTGAGCCTCTCACAGGCTAAGCCAGTCCACTACCATTGAGATACACCCTTAGACACCTTTACTACTTGAGAGTTTCTCACTGAGTTGTCCAGGCTGGTTTTAAACTTGCAGTCATCCTNCCTCAACTCTGGAGTAGCTAGAATTACAGAATTGTGCCACCAGACCTGGATGCTTTAACCTCTGGGCTATATGTCTGTATTTCTAACCTTTCTTATTGTCATTATTTTTGCCACACTCTAATTTTTCAGGTGTTTCTCAAGTTTTAGAGCTGATAGTGAAGAGCATATTCCAAGTAGTTGTTCCTAGAGGAAGGTGATTGTAGATACACTTTTNTGTTTGTTCTACTTTGCTGTGTCACCTGGGAGAGATTGCCCTTCTAAGTCTCTGTATCTGTGACTACAGTCTAAGGTTCATTGTAAGACTTTAATTAGAGTATGGGGCTCTCCCAGCCACAGGGCAACACTTGGCAGTATCAGTTCCTGTTCTGGTAACTGCAACCATTGGTACACTTGCCCAGTGCTGTTGTCTAGAGTTTTAACTCTGTCACCATTATATCTATATTTCTCTGTCTTATATTTGTAGCAAAAGTTTAAGAGAAAGAAATGACACAAACCTGAGCATGGCTGACATGCTGACTGGAAAAATCTCAGCCCACTGTGAACCAGGCAAAGGAGCAAGAGCCTCGGATTGTGGAGGGAAATCTGTGGCTTCTGGAACCTGAAATAGAAATGATTGTTACTTTTCTTTANTTAGCACTTGCTCCTCTTCCATAAAACCATCTCAGACTGTGTTACTGAATAATGTTAAGCCATGTAATTTCTGATTTGAAATTCCTCTTTGTAGATCTGGCAGAGGGTGTGAAAAAGCAGACCAGCCACCAATGAGGAGTCTGCTTGTATTCCAAACTGTTGATGTCAGTAAAGCTAGACAATTGCAGACACNTACCTTTCACACTGTGACTTTGTCTTTATGGTCCCAAAATGAAAATGAACCAATTTTGCCTTGTTTTGTTTTAGAATGTGTTGTGTGTGTGAAGTGATGTCAAGGGTTAAATACACAGGTGTGTGTGTGCATATATGCATGTGTGTGATGTGTGTGTGTATGTGTGTGTGTATGTGCGTGTGTGTGTGTGTGTGTGTGGCAGAAGTCAAACTCAAATGTCATTTCTCAGGTGCATCCACATTGAGACAGGGTCGGTGCATTTGCCTGGAGCTCACTGGTGAGGTCAGGTTGGCTGGCCAGTGAGCCCTGGGGATCTGCCTGGCTCAGCCTCTCCAATGGCCAGGATTAATATGTGGGTTTTAGAGGCTGAATGCTTGGGAGGATAAAGTATAAGAAGCCTTTTATCAATAGAGTCATCTCTCCATCTCCAGTTTTGTCATTTTTATTTCTTGAACTTTCTAGGAATAGAATCCAGTGCTGTGGGATGTCTTTTTGACCACTGAACTTTGCCAAAACAGGGTGAGATGGTCCTTCAGGTTCCTGCTTCACAGAAGAAACTGCCAGACATTCTGCAGGACACAGAGAAAAGTGACTGATGAACTTTGCCAAAATAGGTGAAACAGTCCTTCAAATTCCCTGCTTCATTGAAAAGTCTATAAGAGACTCTAAGTCTGTAGGCTGAAGATGGATGCCCCAAAGTTGCAGAGGAACTTTGGGTGATTGTCCAGGCAGCCAGACGTTTTTGTATTTCTAGAATATTGGAAGTTGCTTACAATGCACTTACTGTTTACTTACTTATTATATCTTTCTGGAGTCTTTGATGTTGAAGACTAGATAGTTATAACAATAGTTTTCCTTAGTTATGATAAAAGGTAAATTAGATATAAAACTTTAGACTCACAAATATAGGATAGATGATAGAATATTTTCTTTAATTTTACCAAATACAAATACAAATAGAATAGATATTATATCTGTAATTCTTGCTTGGTAACTGTTTTGTTATATATAATTTTACTGCTAAAGTTTAAACTTTCCTTTTTGATTAGACAGAAAAGGAGAAATGCTGTGGGATGTCTTTCTGTACACTGTGAATATATGTTGCTCTCATTGGTTGATAAATAAAGCTGTTTGGCTAATGGCAAGGCAGAATAATGTTAGGTGGTACATTCAACTGAAGATGAAGATGAAGAAGGGTGGAGTCAGGGAGATGCTGCAAGATGCTGCCAAGAGAAGCAAGATGTGAGAGAACATGGAATGCCACGAAGCCACGTGGCAATGCATAGATTAATAGGAATGGGTTAAGATGTAAGAGCTAGCTAGCTAGAAGGCTGAGCCATGGGCCATACAGTTTGTAATTAATATAAGCCTCTGTGTATTTACTTGGGACCGAATGATTGCTGAACTGGGCAGGACACAGAGAAACTTCTGCCTACAATCCAGCAATATTTTTGTAATTTACCTAAATGGCTTTAACTTTTCAGGCATTGATTCCTAATGTGCAGGGCAAGTCACCCATCATTCTTCAAGATTTTTCATCTAGCACTCATTTTTATCTTTTCTCTGCATTACCTTCGTCTGAGCCTCACTGTCCAGATTTAAGAAGGAAGAAGGTCAAGCTAGAAGAAGATCCAATGTCTTGACACCTCTTAGAAGGACACATGGCATTTATTTAGTGATAAAGCCACCATGAGGGCAGAGAACTCTCAACAATGTCATGGTACAGATTTCTGTCACAGTACAGGAAAATTGTCACCTCTTTACTTCAGCTTCTCTCTCCAAGTCATAGAAGGGTGAATTTTTGCCTGTGAGGTTACTCCTATTGTCCAAACACACTGTACACGATCAAAAATATCCAGTTTCTAAAAGCTTTCTGCTTTGAACTCCTTGGGTACTATAACCTCCCAAAGAAATCCTGAATCCTCAGGTGTTTCCTCATTGCCTGGGAGAATGAGGAAGAGGTGTTATCTAGGAACACAAAGTAAAATACTGTTAAAAGATTACACATTGACAGCACATTTCTTAATGACTATTATGGAAAAAGCTCTCTTTCACAGAGTGATCAAGGTTTATTGACAGTTTTATTGTAACAATGTTACACTATTTATTTGTCTATTTATTTATTATTTATTATTTATTATGTGTCGGGGCATCCGTGTGTCATGGTGTGCATGTAGAGATCAGAGGACAACTTTGGGGAGTTGGTTCTTTCCTTCCACCATGTAGGTCCCAGGGATCAAACTCAGGTTGTCAGGACTGAATGCAAATACCTTCACTCACTCAGCCATGTCACCAGCCTTGCGTGTGTTTTATTATGTACTGTTTAAAATGTGTAATATATAAAGTCAAAGGACACTTAAATTTTCTGCTTAAAACAATTTTTATTTTTAATAAAAAATACAGATACAATGTTACAAATGAAGAGGACTTCTAGGTCATTCCAAAGATCAATACATTTTCAAACTTAAAAATACATTTAGATTTTCATCTATATAAACTTTACCACTGTGACCTGGTTTCCTCTGCATTTTAATAATGCAGCCAAATATCCATTGTTGTGGTTATTTTTCTAACCTTTTGTTTGAGACAAAGTCTCCTGTAGCCAGGCCAGCCTTGTGGCTGAGGATGAATTTGAACTTCTGATCTTCCTGCTTCCATCTCCCAAGTGCTGGGTTATAGCTATGTGCCACCATGCCTGGCTTCAAATTCCCATTTGTGAACTTGGGTTTAAGAGCTAAAGTTAAAGTGCTCTGGGAAACCTGAGTCCACCTTTGCACATTGAGTCAGGACTGTTCTATTGTTAATCTAGCACTCACGAAAAAGCAGAGGCACAGACCAGCGTCTGTGCAGAAGTGAGGNGCGGGCCACTCCACATGCTCCTTTGCTGAAAGCCTTGTCTTGGAAACCTGGGCTGCTTAAGCTTCCCAGCCTGTCTGTCCTCATTCTTCATTCCTGGTAGTCACAATGCTAGCAAAAGAGACAGGTACTAGGGATAGTGACATTTAGGTGTTTGCTTCACCCTCAAGATCTTTAGACTGTATTTACTTTTAGGATTAAAACGTAATTGATTACTATTCAGTGTCTGGAAAACATTTTAAAGCTTTTCTTATGAAAAAAGATCTGCTGTATGTGGTGGCTCATGCCTACAATCTCAGCACTCAGGAGGCTATCAGAAGGATCACAAATTCAAGGCTAGCATGACTACATAGCAGGTTCCAGAACAGCCTTAGCTACAGTAAGACCCTGTCTCAAAATAGAAACAAAAACAAACTAAAACAAAACCAACCAGCAAAAATCAACATCGACAACAAAAATAAAAACCCAGAAAGGAAAATGATAAGACCTACTTTTCATACAATTCAAAATAATTGAGCTGGACAACGGCCTTGGANAGATTCAGCTAAGACAATAATGTTGAGAAGCAGGTGAGGTAGGGTGATCTTTGTGGGCTGAAGGGTAGGGTCATGAATAACTAGAAATGTCTGGAAGAACTGTATTACTTGTTAGGTCGACTCTCATGAAATAGTTTCTAAACCAGCAGTTCTTAANCTGTGGGTCGTGATCCTTTGGGGTGGGGAGTGTTGAATGACCCTTTCACAGGGGTTGTATATCAGATATTCTGAATATCAGATATTTACATTATAAATTCATAACAGTAGCAAAATCACAGCTATGAAGTAGCAATGAAAATAGTTGTATGGTTGGGGTCGAACAACAGGAGGAACCGTGTTAAAGGGTCACAGCACTAGGAAGGCTGAGAACCACTGCTCTAGACATTCACTCACATAACATCCTCACACTCACCGTTAAATCCTACAGCTGCTCAATTCTCTTTTTCACTTGAAAATGATTTCATTATTTTCCTAAAATGATACACATTCACACATTTCACTACCTGTTATTTTAGTTCATGGCCCTTTTTGCTTAGAAGAGAAGTCATGCTTTCTATTTCCACAAACCGTGCTCAACGTTGTTACCATAACAAACCTCACTGTACATCTGTGAGCATCCCTACTTGCTGGCACTTACCATAAAGGACTAAACATCTGTGAGCATCCCTACTCACTGGCATTTACAATAAAGGACTAAACATCTGTGAGCATCCCTACTCGCTGGCACTTACAATAAAGGACTAAAAGACTGACACAGGATTAGCTTTTAAGGAGTGTCTATGAGGGAGCTCATATTTTCTGTATGAAATTGCATTTTCTTGGGCTAGCTCAAAATACAGAATATTATTTANACCATACTATCTTACATATTCTATGATATTTGTATTTTTAAACTGTCTTATTGTAAATATACATAGACTATAGATGCGGCGATTTAAACATGTTCACCCATGGCCCTGGGCTTGAGCAAAAGATATGCATTGAGTTCTCTCACCAAGAAGACAGAAACCCTCAGCNGCATCCATTACCTTTGTTCCAAGCTGCCCTGAAATCTTCATCATGCACCTCAAATTCCCATTGTTATTAATAATACTCTCACATCCTTATTAATGACACCAGGAAAGATGACAGAGAGAGGAGCCTGAACTCTAAGAAGGAAGCCAATCTACCAACCCACACTGTGTTTTAAGGCAATAGCATCTTCCTTTGGCATTGATAGTACAGAATTTAAAGACGCTTAGGAACCCTCCCTATCTAATATCTTAAGATCATTTTTTTTGGTAAATATACAGGTTTACTGCTGCTTGAAAAAAATTTGAGAATTAGAAATGACAGCATACCCAGCTTTGGTATATGAATCTGAATATTTGAATTATAATCCTGGCCAGAGATTATCTAATAAGAGCCAAATTAGTCCAACATCNTGAGCTTTGCTAGATTTAAAAAAAGGTATTTGAGTACAAATATCCAAATTTGGCTGCNATGTTTTTCCAGATTGCTTTGGTCATAGATGGGAACAGGTTTCTTTTGTATAGAGCATACTGTATGAGCCTCGCAGCTCTGTGGGAGCCACTATGCTGGCAGAGACACTAGGAAGGGGGCAAATCACCCTTTCTGTTACCGTGACATTCTGGGTGAGATGTGGGTCAAAGGTGGCAGTGGCGGGCTGCNCAAAGGAACCTGAAGTTGAGTGAGTTTCTGTGAGCAAGTAGTTACCAAGCTGTAGAGGGTCAGGGATGGCAATGGCGGGGTGGACAGACCCGGAAGGGGACAAAACAGAAGAAACTTGACTGCCAGGCAAAGTCTGGTACCTTTGAGAACCCGATTGAGGGACCTCCAGACTGCCAGACAGAATTTGGTACCTTTGAGAACCTGACTGAGGGACCTCCAGACTGCCAGACAGAGTTTGGTACCTTTGAGAACCTGACTGAGGGACCTCCAGACTGCCAGACAGAGTATGGTACCTTTGAGAACCTGACTGAGGGACTTCGGTAGAGCGAGCACAGACATCTGCCTCAGAACCCCTGTCTTTAGGATCTGGCTTTGCCTGCTTGGCTTCATCATCAATACCGAGACATATCTCTGCAAGCTTTTTAAATTTGGGGCCAAGGGAATCCAAGAAGCTGTCATCTAGGTCATCGGCAATAAAGCTGCAGGAGCTGAGAGTAGGAGAACAGGGGGCAGCATCCTCGCCTTCATCATCGTAGATTAGCAAGCAGTCATTCACTTCCCGCTCATCCTCTTCCTCGGCATAGGCGAATGATTTCTAAAGATGGAGAGAGAGGAGAAATGGACCTTACAAAGACCATCGGATCCATTCATAAAGCCCAGGGCTGGAGGGTAAACCTTCACATTAGGTGATCCNCNCTAGCAATGAAAATGCTCTTCATTTTTTTATTTGGTTACTTTTTTCCTCTGGATAGCTAAAATGTGTTCATTTATTTATTTTTGTTAGTATGTTTTTAGTTAATGTTCAGTTTAGTGACATTCTCATAAATATATATCCTTGATCTTTGCTCATATTCAGACCCTCCCTTACCCTTTCTTGCTCTCCCCCTCCCTCCTGCTAGTCCTTTTCCTTTCCCCAAATAGTCTCTCCTCGGCTTTCACGTGCTATATATGCATATATATAGTTAAATATAGATTTTTGCAAACGAGAGAAAACATGAGATAATTTTCTTCCCGTTACCATCCCGTGCTCCCCCTCCTCTCTCCTATCCTTCCTCTTCCCTTCCAAGAAGTCCTCTCCTACTTTCATGTACAGATAAAAATAAATCTAGATTCCACATATTAGTGAAGGCATGATACAGGTCTTTCTGAGTCCGGCTTCAGGAAATACTCTTTAATTAACATTCTTGTTTGTGGAATTGGCAACATGGCTGCCATTTCATTGTAGAGTCCAGCCTAGGTTCATGTTTTAGTTCTTGATTTCAGTCTCCATAACAATTGTATATGCTGCTAGAGTCTATCNCTGGGCTGTTGGATTTTTTTTGTGTTGGAGTAGGGGCAGCTTTCCCAATGTGCACTGAGACAGTTTTCACCCCAGCGGACTTTGGGTTCACTTCATCCTTATCAGCTTGGCTTGTGAGTTTGAACTAGTGGCTCGATTTTGACAGCCACCAAGATCACCTGATTTATTTTGACAAGAGGAAGCTTTTCTTTCCCTTCTTTTAAAAAAATGAATCTCAAAACTAACATCTATAATCAAGCAACCAGATTTCCTATGTAAANNAGATAACCCAGCCTGACAGGTGGCTACCCAGTTACCTGAGAAAAGTAGGAACCTAGGAAAGTCATGTTCACTGGTGCAGCAACATAGTCCTTCAAGGTCCCTCCAGTGGAATGCCTCGTTCTCATGGTCCCTGAATGACCCAAGGAACAGGGTCCGAGCGCTGCTGCAGCTCCTGATCCAGTAGCTGCTCCCAGCTTGGTCGTCATTTCCATTCCCGAAGCACCTTCAGCCACAGTCCCGCCAGCGTATGTGTTCGTACAAACTTCTGAAGACNGAAGGGAGAGTTCTCTAGTACTTCACGCTGTGACTTTTTAAAGCCTCCGTGTGCATGCATATGTGTGTGTAGGCTTGTGTGCATGTTCACGGGTGTGTGTCTGCCCATGCAGTATGTGTGCACATGTGTGCATGTGGAAGTCNGAAGTCAATCTTGGGTGTTGTCCCATCTTTTTTTGAGTCAGGGTCTCTCACTGGTCTTGAACTTACTGATTCAGTTAGGCTCTCTAACCAGTGAACCCCAGGGATCTGCCCCTCCCTATCTCCCCCAGCATGGGCCACGATGATTAGTTTTTTCATGAGTTCAGGGCCTCACCCTTGCACAGCAAGCACTCGACTGACTAAGCTCTCTTTTCAGCCCCTAAAATTCTTTCTTCTTTGATGGACAGTTACCATGTAAAGCAGCAATGNGGAGAAAAGTACAATGACGTGACCAGGGTAATAACATTCCAGGTTTATGTGAGAGGAACGGTGGAGGGGCATGGGCAGACAGAAAAGCCATGAAAACATGTCAATTAAAGAAGAGGACAGGGGAAATAGATTGTCAGTGGCAAGAGCCAGACACAAAAACGTGAAAAGACACAGTAGTCAGTGATCAGCCACGGAGAGCTTCTGAACTCATGTGTGCTCAGGTACAAGTACAGACAGTGTCCAAGGGAAACTTAAAGAATTATGGTTGTGTTTCCTATTTCTTTCATGTTACACTTTCATAGATTATTTAAATTTATTTTTACTTTTTATTTATGTNTGTGTGTGAATATGNGCACACGTGGTATGGGTGTCCACAGAAATCATAACAGGATGTCAGATCCCCTGCAACTGGAGTTTGCAGGTGTTTATTAACTAGCAGTGGGTACTGGGAATTGAACCCTGGTCCTTTGGAGGATCAGCCAGCACTCTAAACCACCTAACCAGCCCTCGAGCTCATCATGAGTTGTATTTTATGGACAATTCTGAGTTTAGTGTTTGCTCTATAAAATAATGGGAGAAGCAAGTGAGTATTTGAGAAGCTGTTAAAGGTTGTCACATAACTGGAGATAACTTGTGTAGCTTCTTGCTAACTATAGAATTAAGAATAAAATTCCTGTGAGNGCCAGGTCTTATTGATCNNTAGTTTATAGTGTACTTCTGGTAATGAGACAACATGATTAAAATTGTCATTGGTAAATCCAAGGAAATAACAGATCCACTTAAATGCCAGCTTTAGGNTTCATGCCCCATGGTGACTGCACAGAACTAGTAACTGAACTCAAATCAGGACACAGTTGATGCTGTTACACCAGGAAGAGGGACAGAGTTGCAGATGTGCACACAGTGCACACACACACACACACACACACACACACACACACACACACACACACACACACGCTCACACGGCATGGACATGCACACAGTGGCACAGATGCGCACACATGAGACTTGATGGGCAAACATGACCCAACCTGAGCCAGCAATAGATAGAATTGATGCTGGGCACGCTACTGCTTACATTATTTACAGTTTTATGTCACTGTAAAATATTTCCTAATTAAAAGTTACTAATTAGTGGTTGGAGAGATGGCTCAGAGGTTAAGGGCTCTGGCTGTTCTTCCAAAGGACAGGTTCAGTTTCCAATACCCATATAGTGGCTCACAGCCATCTGTAACCCCAGTTCCAGGGGATCCTATACCCTCTTCTGTCCTCTGTGGGCAGCAGGCATGCACATGGTGCATAGATGTACATGCAGGCAAAATACCTCTAAACAAAATAAAATAATAAATTAAAAGTACTTTAAAGTTAGTAATTAGTTGACTGAGAGCTATAGTTACTTCAATTCATTAAAGTTTGGGAAAAAAAAGTCTTTAGATTTTTTCCTAACAGTGACATCAGTGAGTGAATTAACTCATGGAGGGCAGACAAATACCATGGAATTGGCTAAAACCCCAAGAAATATAAAGCCAGCTTCTAATCTCAGTGGTGATATCTCTTACGTACATGTACGTGCAATTATTGATCATTTCTTAATTTTGACTAGTTCTCCTCGAATCCACCCTTCCTTTCAAAGATACATTCCAAAAATAAATTTCAGCTACTCAGGAGGCTGAGGCAGGAGGATTTCAAGACCTACCTGTGCAAATTAGTGAGATCCTGTCTCAAAACAGAAAACAAAAAAGGACAGGGGCTGTAGCTCAGTGGGTACACTTGCTTAGCGTGCATGAAGCCCTGAGTTCAAATCTCAGTACAAATAAATAAACAAATTTGGCGTTTACTCACCAGAACTTTCCATAAAATCTGCTCCATTGGTTGTGGTAGGAGGAACACAAATATTTGTGATTTCCTGCAAATTATGTTACAAGATAAACACATATTTCAGAGCAATACAGGTGAAGTGTGGCCCCTTGTAAGTGCTAACATTACAATTCTTTTAGGAGTGGCTCTTTTTAGGACGTGACTTCTGTAAAGTTGGAGTCCTAAAAGTCCCCATCCATGACAGTCTCAACTCTCCACTTAGGGTCAAGAAGTCTCTTGCTGTTCCTCTATTCCCCTTTCCAATTTCATTATAAACTGTTTCCCTCTACACGACTGCAGTAACTGTTTTGTAAACCGGATCCTCACCTTGTCTTCAGGCTGGGCTCCTTCGATTCCCCACTGATGGATTGTTCCTTCTGAGCCATCAGGCACAGGGATAAAGCCACCTGTCGCGGCTCCTCCTCCGATGGGACCCGCCCCACANTCACAGGTCAGCAGCAGAAGCGGGGCCACTGGGCAGGAACAAGGAAATAGAGAACACTTGAATCCATTGGAAACTATACGACATGGCAATTGTCAAAAGTGTTACAAAGGCGATACAATAATTCAAACATTAAAGGAATATACTTAATGAAAGCAAAATTAGTGTCTACAGAATACAATTTAGTAAGTGAAACACAGTGATTTTCCAATGATCATGAGCCAGGCCATTTCCTGGAAGGTTTGTTCAGTTTCTCAATTCCTTTCCATATTATTATTATTATTATTATTATTATTATTATTATTATTATTTATTACTACTACTACTTTCTGTATTTGTTTGTACATGTTGAGTGTATCCATTATGTCTGGTACATACACACACAATATGATACCTCCATAGCCAAGATTTTAGGTAATTTTGATAATACTTCAGCACTACAGTCTTTAGTAAAGAGCAATTGACCAGCAAAGCGCAACAGCAACTAAAGGATGACTTAATCAGTGGCTGTCAGTGTGCTCAGTGTGTGTGTGTGTGTGTGTGTGTGTGTGATGCATGTGAGGATTGGAGGTATGCAGTGCTGGGAATTGGAACTCGGGTTCCTGCAGAGTCTGTGCTCTTAATCTCAGAGCCCTTTCCCCAGCCCTTATCAATGCACTTTTATTTGTGAATTGAGAGTCCTTAGCTTGGAGGATCTTCCAGCCATTGTATCATTCTTTCCACTAACGGACTAAGAAATATTCATTTGAAGATATTTATTTCATATGAATGGGTGTTTTGCCTGCATCTTTGTCTGTGTACTATGTGCTTGCCTGGTGCGTGCAGAGGCTGGAAGAAAGTGTCAGATTCTCTAGAACTGGAGTTACAGGCATCTGTTGGCTACCACGTGGGTGCTACAATCCAAATCCCAGTCCTTTGGAAGAGTTGCTCTTAGCAGCTGATCCATCTCTCTAGCTCCAGAAATACTTATTTTTGAAAGCAGGTGTTTATTACCCTCTGATGTCAATGACTCCTCTCCATCTCTGCTCTATCAAGGCCATATGAACCCTAATGTTTGAACTGTCCACTCAGAAGTAGCTCCCTGAAGGGTTTAGGGAACACAGCCTCTAAATTAGACTTCTAGGGTTTGAGTTTTNGATGCACCGCTTTTCAGCTCTGTGATCCTGAGTATGTCATATGATTTTTCTCTTTCTAAGTCATTCATTCAAAGGAGAAATAAATGGTGCCTTCATCATGGTTGTCTGATAAGGGGAAAAGAGTAATGGGTGCTATGAAGACCTGCTAGCATTGCTAGAATGAACTACATAATTATGCAAATTAGATCAGTAATACATTAGCATAAAATTAGGTCAAGTTATAAAATAGATGGGATGTAATTCATACAGCATATTGAATTTTAATACAATGCTTACATGAATTGTATTTATTTATATTTATCTTTAAAATATTTTATTTTTTAATTCTGCACATGTATATGTGTCTGTGTGTAGATATATACATGTCTCTGAAGGCAAGAAGAGGGCATTGGATCTGCTGGAGCTGAAGTTATGGAGAGTTGTGAGGCCCCCAAAATGTGTTCTGGGAACTGAATTCAGCTTTTCTGTAAGAGCTATGTGCTCACGACCACTGAGCCATTCCTCTACACCATAAATCATATTTCTAAAGACAGTTGAAGTAGAATATACATGTATGTCATGAAAATTTGTTTTACCATTATTATTTTATGATTCAGTAATAAACTAAGGAATTATTGTGAATTTATTAAGGATCTCTTGTTTATCCAACTCCTTTCAAAGTTACTGTAAGTAGAAAACTCTCATATTCAGAGCACCATTTGATTAATGAGATTTTGATTGAAATGAAAATTCCCAGAAATCTATCTATTGAATAAAATAAAATGCACATTTATTAAATGACAGTAAAGGCATGTAATTTCCCTAAATGTCTTCACTATTATGTGTGAACATTAGAAAGTTTTTTAAAGATTTATTTTATATGCATGAGTGTGTTCTACATGAGTGTCTGGGAGTTACGGGTGGTTGTGAGCCACCATGTGCGTGCTAGGAATCCAAGCCAGGTCCTATCAAGTACTGCTAACTACTGAGCCATTGCAGCTCAGGTGTGAACATTTTAAAGGGGTGCACATGAGGAGTAAGCTATGTTTGGANGTGAATTCTCAGTGCTCAAGTTCTGTTAATACGGATCCTAGATGAGCTCTCTAAAGTTATTTGACCAGCATTCTTTTATTGTAGGGTTCATGAGACTAGTATATGGCTCTGAGATGTATATGTAAGTCTTAGAAAGTCATGCTTTATTGATGCTTNTGAATAGAGGCATGATTTTGGCTGTGATGTAGAGTATCTTTATAATTTCTATTATTCACTCTTGTCCCCCATCCCCTGTGTGCGTGGAATGTGCTTATGGGCACACACCTGTATAAGTCTGGTTATGGAGACCAGAGGGCAACCTTGAATGTCATTCCTTGGGTGTCTTCCACTTTTTGTTTGGGGCAGGGTCTCTCAATGGTCCGAGCTTTGCTAAGTAGGCTAGGCTAGCTGGCCAGTGAGCTCTAGGAATCAGTGTGTCTCTTCCTCCCATCTTGCTATGACTGGGGATTACAAGCATTTGCCATTGCACCTGGCTTTTTAGGTGAGTGCTGGGATTGAACTCAGGTCATCATGCTTGTGAGGCAAAGACTTTACTGACTGAGCCATCTCCTCAGCCCTGTTTTTTTTTTTTTGAAATGTTTGCATATATGACTTGCTTTGCTGTGTTTAAATTGTTGCTAAGTGACAAGCTAAACACATTTCAGATTTTTCTAGCAATTTCCTTCAGCTTTACCAGTTAAGTGATTAGAGAAAGACACTTCTCACATTGCACAGATGAGCAAAATGGCTCTTGTAAATGATGTCACTGCCATTGACTCTGAAGGACACATTGGCTTACTCACACAGCAACATCAGGAGTCCTAGCAGGATCAATCCGATGGCAGCAGGCCCTAGCCTCCAGGATGACTCCCTGTGTAATATGGGTCCTCTGCTCGGGTAAGTGGCTCTGCATATGTTCCGGTCATCACACTGACACACTGTCAGGGTCAGGATCTCTGGTGTGTCACACTGCCTGCCCTCATTGTCTTTCACGATGACTGGCACACTGTACACTCCTGGAGACATCTGCTGTTGGGCTCGTAGAAGTGCTGAGGTAGCTACAAAAAACGCACATATCACCAGTGTGACTAGNCATCATTTGCTCTTATAACTTCTTATTTGTGATAATGGTACTAGAATTGTCTTAGAATCATGGTCGCAAATAGCAGGGCTGGTGTGGTTGGAGCAGTGCTGAGTGGTGTAAGAGGTTCAGTGGGGTCAATCTGCCTACAATGAGTGTCCAATCCACGGCATGTGGGCCACATGTGGCCCAAAATAGCTATAGATGCAGTGCAACACAAAATTATAAAAGCTAAGTAAAACACAGGGGATTGATTTTTTTGTTTGTCTGTTTGTTTTTATAGCCTGATTGCTCAGTTCTTGAAGTCTTTAGAAGACAACTTCATAGTGTTGTATCATGAAACACAGTGTCGTGAAAATAAACAGCCCTCAGGCTCTTACAGTTCCAAGGTTGTGTGTTTGACATGCCTATGTGGCCCAAGGCAATTCTTCATCCAATGGATCCCAGAGAAACCAAAAAGTTGGACCCCTCTGGTATCCTCTTCTAGTCATTCTCTCCCACAGCCTGAGAGGCCCCTGATTCTCCTCCATAAGGACCCAGCCCTATATTGCTTCTCCCACTGAAGATGGTGGGAGAGGGGGCATCACAATGTCATGTCTCTGTCCTGAACTTACCCACTCTTGTGTTTATCTGTACCAATACTTACAGGCACATGGCCTCATGTATGTCTTCAAACTCTGATCCCACGTCTGACTGATTGATAGCCACTTTAAGCTTTGGGGATGTTCCCTCTTCTGCTCTACTTGCTTATCCCCAGAGCTNAGGGCCTAGGTGATGGGGTTCCTAGTTATGGGGCCCACTGCCTGTTAGACAACTGAGCATCACTTGTTCTTGGCTCTCCATTTCTATATCACCTCTTTTCAAGTAGGAACGCTGGCAGTGTTGAATTGTTTGGATCATTCTGGAACCCACAGTGCCCTTGACATTGTGCCATGGCTACTCAATTTGCATTGTCCAACCTAACTCAATTCAATCACCCCATCCTGCCACCCCCAAGAATTGACCCTGGGACTTTGTGAATGCTAGGCATATGCAGTATCACTGAGCGATATTCCCAGCTGTCCGTTCATTGACCATGTATTTATCTGGTAAACTCATTTGGAGACCAATGGTACACGTAAAGTTTGGAGCTGTTTCTTTAAATAAGATCAGAATGCCAAGGGGGAAAGGTCATGCGAAGTNAAATGTCTTGGGTGTCTCTGGTCATGACTAACATGACTGCAGGATGCCGTGGAGTACATCCATGAGAGGAAGCAAGATTTGTACAGAAAGCAGTAAAAGAAAGTGAGTTTACAGAAGATTAAAAGTGGCGCTGTCACTGTACAGTCCAGAAAGGGAGAAGATNTTTATTGTCTATGAGACTTTTGAAAAACACAGAAAATATATAATAAACATGATACACTTTAACAGGAAATGATTCCCTCTTTTTCACTGGCTAGTGGGTTTGCAGATGTCAGTCCACAGTGCTCTCAAGGTTGCCTCTTACCTAGCAAGCTCCAGCCCAGGCTGGGCCTCACAAAGAGNCCCTGTCTCAAACAACNATACTAACAAACACAGAAAACAGTAANTGGTGCTAGAATTTGTATAATTTCTCTTCTATTCAGAAGAGACTAGGCTCATATCTTAGTTTCAAAGGAATGTTTACAGTTTTTCTTAGAAAGGACCTCTGTCAAAGGGTTCATATTCCTCTGAAAACACAAAGCAGCTGCAGCTTAGTCCGTGGAAACAAGCTCCTTCCTCTGACTCACCGTTCACCGTTCTGATGCTCCACATGACTGGCAGTTTCAGGGGCTGCTCCTCCAGCGACACTGTGTAGGGGCCGGTGTATCTACCCCTCTCCAGGGTTCTCACTGAGACCACCACAGACGGTGAGGAACTACAGATCTCTTCCTTCTCCAGGACAACTGATGGACAGTTTTCACTAAAACTGGGCACTTCAACAAGTACTGTGCCTGTAGACGTCTTACCAGTGTTTTCTGTAAGAGTAATAAAGAAATACAGAGGGTAAATTTGTACAAAAAAATGACTTCCACACTCCCATCTCTCTCTCTCTCT
>LZPO01087167.1:35357-49869 GCA_001675575.1 Neotoma lepida | reverse complement strand
GAGTAAAAAGACATCATCCTGTTTCTGCAACTTATAGGACCAAGTTAAACTTGCCAAGTTGCCTGGTGTCTCTAGTAAACAGCATTAATATTAGTCAAATATTCTTGAAATCAAAGTAATAAATTTATTAATTACAAATGAAATCAATACAAAAATAGCTGGTAAAGCTGTGGTTATATTTGTAACTAGGAGACGAAAGATTCTTGCTTCTGCAATTTGAGCCTTAATATTTGGAATAAATAATTATATTTATTACTTAANACTTAGAAGTTTGCTGAAGTCAGTGTGGGTGGTGGTGTGTGGCTTTTAATCCCAGCACTTAGGAGTAGAGGCATGTGGATCTTTGTGAGTTTAAGTCTAGCCTGCTCTACATAGTGAGCCACAGGGCCAGGTCCATATAGTCAGGCCCTATTTTAAACCAACCAACCAACAAACAATTAATGTTGACAATCAAGCAGCAAAATAAAACTCTTTGGTGGCGAGATGATGAATGAGTTCTGTCATTTTTAGTGTTGGGGCAATTTTTTCAAATGTTAATATTTTTGATGGTTTTTTTTTGGTGCTTATTACACTGAGGCTAAATTAATTTTATAGATCGGTAAACATACACATTCTGTGAATATTATTTTAAAACATCTCAGGAGAGGAAATTTTATTGTTTAATGATGAGAATTTACAGGTTCTCTGTAGGGGACTCACACCATGAGCTAACATTTGGAGTGGATTTGTTATTGACTGTCTATAGGAACTTTTACTGGTCCTCTAAACTCAGTATTTTTNTAAGTTGAAATAATTCCTCCCAGGGCTAGGGAAATGGCTCTGTGGGTGAGAACACTTGATGTCCAAGCATGAGGACCAAGTTTGGGCCCTTAGCACTGTGTAAAAACCGGGGGCTGCTATGTATGCATCTGCAACTCAGTCTCGTGGACCTGCTGACTGCCAGCATTGCTCCAGGTTAAGTAAGATACCTGTCTCGAGTGACTAAGGCACACCCAATGAAACAGGACACGCAACATCTTCCTCTGACCTCCACAAATGCATGGGCACATGCAACTGCACACACATGTGGATGAATATGCATCATACAAACACACACACACACACACACACACACACACACACACTCACACACACACACTTTCTCCCTCATCCATAGTAAACCAAAAGGACCAGAGTTATGGGTGCTAGTGACTAAACTAGGAAGTGGAAATTCTTAGGTTCAGATGTGGTGTCTCAGACTCAAGACCCAAAGCTCCTAAGATAATGATCTTTAATGATAAAGGAAATATGTAAAGTAGTCATGACCATCTACTCTGAAGGAAATGCTAATTTAAATATATCATTCAAAACCATGGAAATATCTTTCTTACCATCTATGGCCAGAACTTCAGCTGAGATTGTCTTGTTAACTATGAAAGTAGAATCTCGGTCGATGTTTTTGACAAATTTGATCTCAGCAGTTTTTGAATCAATAACAAGCAAACCACCATCATTANGACCCAAGACATATCTGTTTTATAATAGAAAAAATATAAATGTTATTTATTTAATAAATATTATCTGTTATACAGCCAACATATTTATGCANGATCTAAAATGTTATATATATACTTATAAACGATATCAGGCTGCTGAAGAGAAGGCTCAGTACTCAAGTATTGTTGCTCTTATATGGGACAGGGCTTTAGTTCCCAGTACCCACATGGTAGCTCACAACCACCTATAACTCCAGGTCCTAGGGATCTATGCTCTCTTCTGGCTCCTTGAGGAACCACACACACAAAGTACACAGACACACATGCAGGTAAAACACCCATATACATAAAATAAACAAATAAATCTAATAAAGAAGTAAAAAAAAAAACCCAAAAAATTAACATGACATAGATGGATCACCCTTCATAATCCTTATGTATGCATTAGTCTGGTTACTCAATTTTTAGCTGTGAAAAATAAAATAGAACAAAGTAAAACAAACCATGTGCCTTTGCTCTTTATACTGTGGCTATTACTCTCTAGGGTGCTTTACGCTTCAGCCATTACTGACTTTGCCTTGGATTGAGCCATAGTGTCTTATCTNATTGGAACTCACTCCTTTGATGAACTTCTAACCTTTTGCAAGACTCAGCTGTGAAACTCTCTCCTGATTTCCATTTGGGCTAAGGTTTTAGTTCCTACTAGTTTACAGACATACTATTTTTGCTCATGGCACAATATATTCTAATAATTTATCTGTGTATCTCTTCTTGAGTTATCTAGTTCCTCAACTTCACCCCTTTTGTAGCTCTGTTTTTGGCACCTAATTGATGGAGCATTGTGTTGTAATCGTATATAGACGAAAGTCACACTAAGGACTCATAGGATATAAAGCCTGTCTTACCTGACAGCTGAGGCAGCTTTACCAGTGTCCTCATCAGTAGCTTGATATGTTCCCAGGATATAACCAGCCAATTTGTTAATGCTTACACCTCTTGGCACAGTAAAGGTCTTGGAAGGAGGATGGAATGAAATCCCCTCTCGGACATTGGTGACACGGATTATGACTGGAGTGGGCTGNACTNGNTACCGAGAGATCACTGACCGGTGGAACTCAGCTTTGTTTCTGACAGCAATACTAAANTGTACGCTTTGCATTTGCTCATAATCCAGAGCCTGGAGGGAAACCAAATTAGAAGGAAGTGTCACAAAAGACAAAACGAAGCAAACACAATCTGGAAGACCATGACACGGACAGGACCTTCTATTTCTATAGAGCAAAAATGATTTCAGAAGTCATCATAATGTCAACTAGAGAATGCTTTAGGCTTCTTAACTCATGGGACCTTGTTTTCGTAACCTGTTTATAAAACAGTGTCCCCTCTCTAGATAAACAAAACATCATTAGGTCCTTTCAGGCTGTGAGGCAGAACTTAGAGATTCCCTGATTTGTGGAGGTAACATGGCTCAAGTCTTGATTCTGTTATGTCTGAGCTCTGTGTTGTAAAGCACGGGGTTTGATTTCTCTGATTCTCANCTTTTCACTTCTAAATGTTATGTACATTTTATTAATTNGTTTTTTAAAATTCTATTCTTTTCAGTACTGNAAATTGAATCCAGGATGCTATATATGGTAGGCAAGTATTCTACCACTAGGCCACATTCCAGACCTTAACTTTTTCACATCTTAAACCAATTCACATCTTAAACCAAACCTTACNTCACCAGGTTGTTATGNGACTGAACAAATTAAGTCCTANGAGACATTCCTTTTTGTTTCTTTGTTTTTGAGACAGGGTTTCCCTGTGTAGTTCTGGCTGTCACTTTATNGACCAGGCTGACCTCCAATTCAGAGATCTGCTTGCCTCTGCCTCCTGAGTGCTGGAATTAAGGGCNTACCCCACCACTGCCTGGTGATACATTTTTATAAACAGCAACTTGGCTATTAATAAAATATTCATTAGATTCATGTAGATTCTTTTCTGACATAAGTAAAATTCCAAGGTTCAAANGTCAACTATCACATTTTCGTTGGCAAAAAGACCAACNAAGTNTTTTTATAGCAGTGAACAGTTGACCCCCAATTCTTCATAGAGCCAGTTTTAAGTGTTTTTACTTGTAACTGCTTGATTTTCTAATTAAGTACCAAGGAATTCAATGTTAGCATTTTTCTTCTTCCTCTTTTTCTTCTTCTTCTTCTTCTTCTTCTTCTTCTTCTTCTTCTTCTTCTTCTTCTTCTTCTTCTTCTTCTTCTTCTTCTTCTTCTTCTTCTTCTTTCAGGATGATAGATTAGGAAATGCCAATTTCTGTTTTATCTATTTACCAGTAGAATATTTTTTAAGGGAAGAGATCTGGATTTGAGTGTCAGCTACAATGACTGCTTCTGAGGCCTCAGAGTTTCCCAGTGGAAGGGGAAGTGTAGGTAGAGACAAAGAGATTACAGANCTGTGTGAAAGCAGGGAATTGTTTCTATTTGAGAGTTAGGAAAGTTATCTGAGAGGTTTGGATCTGAGCTGAACAGTGAAGGATTCAGTAAATTTATTCAGGGAAAGGTGGAGGCATTTTCAAATACTGTGCTGTAGAAGGTAATCTGAACTGGCTGGTAGGGCCTTGGGCACTGTTGTGAGGAAAGTTTACTACTTCATTTTGGAGTAGGTGGCTATCTGCCTGGCTGGCATGCTGGAATCATGTTGATTAATTTAAGACTCAATAGTATGAGGGTTTCCTCAGAGTCCTCACCGCACATCCTTTTTGTATTCTATCTAGAAAAAAGTTGNAGGTGATTTGAAAGTGCTGCTGGCCTTGGGGCCACCACTCAGCCAATGAGAGCCAGCGGAGGATTTAAGGAGAAGAGTAAGCCATCTAAATTGTTTCTATAAAAATATGTGGTGGTAGACTGGTGGCAGTGAGAACAAGTGGGGGCAGCCGAGAGGGACACCTGCTAGACAGTGTTGCGATCATATTGGGGTCGGGCGGGGTGAGGGGAGAATCAAGGCCAGGCAGAGGAAAGCCATCCTTTAAAGGCAGCTTCTAGGCAGAACCTGATGGCTGGCCGATTGCTGTGAGGAAATGCCAGGGTTCAAGGATAACAGCCAGGTGTTGAGTTTGGGAAACTGAGTGACTCTAGTACATTAGATAGGGAGTCATGATGATGTTGAGATTTATAACAAAGTCCTAGCAGGTTCAGAAGCTGTAACACTCTCTGTGAAATGTGGAATAAGGAAGTGTTTGCAAATCATCCAGAAGACTCCTAATTAAGGAAATACTATCACTCCATCATTCCAGCAGACCTAGGTGTTAAAGAAGCTCCAGAATGTTCCAAAACCTAATGCCAAAGAACGTCAGCAGAGTGGCTGTCTGTTCGGGTCTGTGCTATTTCAGGCATAGATGTCCTGACGCAATTCCAGACAGGGAGTCTGTCATGCTNAACCCAAGCGTTACTCAGTTTTCTGCTTTTTACCTAGCAGAATTTGTTAACAGTTTCCACTTTCTGGAGGACTTGTGATTTCTTTCTGTGCTGACGTCAGCTAATGCATTTAAAACGTGTTGACAGATTCCCAAGTCACAGTCTCATGCATTCTCATCTCTTCTGAACTCCAATCCAATTGCAGACAGTGATTTTAATTAATATATATATAAAATGTCTTTGCTTTCCTGTCCAGAAAGCATGCAGCCCCCCCTGCCCCGCCTCCCCTCTCTCTGTGAGTGTTACAGGAAGCACAGGAACTTGGAAGGGAAGTTGTCTTTAGGCAATATAACTATGATGATAGTAAAATAAATGCTATCTGCTTTGTTAAGCTTTCTATTTTTTTTAAATAGTAGAGTGGTCAGTCATATATTATTGTAATTTATTTGTATAACTAATAGTTTGAGTTACTATAGAATGTTTTTACCCATTAAGGAAACTCAGAGCTTACCTTAACCACCTTCAGGATGCCTTCATTGGTTCTGGGATCTGTTTCAATTTCAAACCAATTCCCCTCATTTCCAGAGGTAAAGTAGTACACAGCCAACCAATTATCTGTGTATTCTTCATCCCAGTCTGTCACTTGAAATCGGAGTAACTCAGAATTTAAAGTATTTTCCTCAATATGTGCTGAATACTGAAAGGGAGAAACACGAGATTTAAGACTCAGTGCTGGGAGTGGTGTGGGCAACCTGGCTGCAGAATTGCTGTCACGCTGGCTAGGCAAGTGTGCCCCTCCACCCTCACTGTGTCAACGTTCCTCTGACCGACGAGGATGGTCTTCATCTCCCCTGCTAGAACCCCCAGATGAGTGCTCAAGATTCAAACTGTCAGGTTTACCTGAAAGAATCGTATTTACTTTAAATAGTATTCATCCTTATTTCCCAAATTATGTGTTATTTCACACCAATTCCTTAANTATCATATTTAAGCTAACTTTTTAAATAGAAAAGCATAGAAAATTTAAAAACCAACAAACAGGCAATTAGTGGCCTGGGATGCTAAACTATGAAGCANATGTAAAAATGGTTCTTCAAGGACCAGTGGATGTACCTGAGAGTCTCTAAGCACCGGGAAGTTGTCATTGACATCTTTCACTTTAATGCTGCATTCACACTGACTTGATAGTCCTGTTCCATCATTGTCTGTGCCACTCACAACCAAGTGGTAGCTACCNATTTGCTGAATTTGGAGAAAAAGAGAACAAAGATTAATTGTCAAAGATTATGAATGGCCAGTAGTTGCTTTCTGAAAACACTTAAGATCAAGAATCATGGCTCATGCACACTGTTAGTTGTCCCTGGCAGAGAGAGACTGGTGTGGCTCCAGATGAATGGGTGGAAGGGTTGGGGGGCTACAAGAGGCTTCCTCTTTAGTAAACTTCTGAAGGTAGTGTTGTGGACTCAGAGCAAAGAGATGGGATATAAGAACGAGAGGTGATGTGGTGGTCAAAGAGAAGCTAACTTGTGGAATTTCCCTAGCAGTCTAGTGGGAAAAACATTTGTGTGAAAGTAATATGCACCTGACTAGCCTGTTGTGGTGGAAGATACATGGTGGTGGTGGGAGACAATGAGAGAAGAGAAGATTCTTTGGTATTTTGTAAGCAGAAGTAAAATTAAATAGAGATGTCTAGAGAAGAGGTATGCTATCAAAGTTTTATAACAGATAGAAATCTCTTCGTCTTAGAATTTTCTCCTGTTCTTTAGGAATTGATCACAGTGTAATATCTGCTGCCACACACCAGTGTCTTCCTTAGTTCTCCACTTTGAGGTGTTGTGTGACAGGTTGTTCTCACAGGCACATTCTACTACAGCACAATTACACTCATGGAGGTAAATTCCTCTAGACTGTCTCAGGCAAAGGCTGGGAGCTTTCCCCCCCTTCTCTTTGTATTCTCAGACAAAACAGAGGCACCGCTCTTAGGTTGCTGCCATCAAACCCTTTACATTTTTTTTGAGGCTTCCGAGTCACTTGTGTTACCTCGCGATCAAGAGAACTGGTCAAAGTGCGNACTTCTCCAGTGTTTCTGCTGATGAGGAACATGGGCATGCCTGCAGGCTCCTGGGAGACGATTTTGAAGGCAATTTTAGAGTTCATATGGTTTGGCTCATCTGCGTCTGTGGCATTTAGGATCATTACCAGTGAATCTAGGAATATAGGAAAATTGTCAAAGCCTACATAAAATTCGACAATACATTCACATTAAAGAGTCTAAGTAGTTTAGCACTGATTCCCATTAAAAATTTTTTAAAACTACTTATTTGCTAAACAAAACAAAACAAATCAAACAAAAACAGTGTGTCACTGTTACTGTTACTGTCTCTTTCTAGAATTGGTTGGCTTTCAGAAAAATCTTCTAATGCTCCCTCAGCCTTGGCTTGTTGAGGGTGGGNCTATCTTCTGTCTGGAGTTCTTTTCCAGATAGGTGTACCTTCATGTTTCCTTTTAAATATGATCCAAATAATGTGAATCTGTCTCTCTCCCTTAAAATCTAAAAACATTGAGTTTGTGCATCCTGGCTGCCTAAGAGGCCTCTTCATGTTTGTGACTCAGACAGAAGTTGTATACCTAGACACTAACTTCATGACATGACTATAATCTACAAACGTAATTCTCACNGGTAATTAAGAGTTACTACAAAATTTGGAAAGGAAATCTCAGACTATTGTAGTGAATTTTTTTGTTGTCAAACTTCTGAGCAAACTAACAGAATGGTTTGTAAAAATGGTATAATGATATATGTAATTGAAAGATGTGAATGGGAGGCGGTTGGCACTGTAAAAGACTTACTTGAAGCACTATTTTCTTCAATTTCACCCTTAAATATGGTTTGTGAAAATATCGGAGCGTTATCATTGACATCTAAAATTTTCACTGTTAATATAAGTGGTCTCTCTACATCTTGTCCCAGGGCATTTAGAGCTCGGCATGTGATCTAGGAACATAGGGAGAATATCCGTTATCACCATATGGAGTTAGTATGAATATTATTAAAACTCATAGGAATTAGACCAATGCTGGCATTCACAGAATTTAATGAACAAAGAAGAAAAACATTTCCCCCAAAGTGTGGGCAAAGGGAAAGGTTCCCACTCTTGCCATTGGTCCAGTTGCCCTTCCTTCAAGCTGCTGCATTTTGGCAGGATGAAGTTCTGGAAGGTTCCCACCCCACCCTCACTCTCTGGGTGCATTATGCCAGGCACATGAACCACAGGGGGAGGTTTTAATAGAGGGATTAATTTTATTCATTGATAGACTAATCCATGTAATTCCTTGTCTTGCAAACCTACCTGGGGAAGAGCTACCATTTAACATCACAAAGTACAAGGAGAAGGATAGCTTGACCAAGGACTCACCAGGAAGCTCGGGGTTTCCTCACGATCAACTATGGCTGTTATGTTAATATCACCATTGTTTGGGTCAACAACAAAGATCCCAAAAGGGGGCTGATCAATTCCCACCCCAGAAATTCGGTAGGTAATTTTCTGGGTTGCTTGGAAATCTGAAGTGATCTAGAAGAAAAAAAATGGTTTAAACGTCAAGCTGACCATTGGGGAGCCTTCTCCTGACTCCTCCATGGTCTGAAGTCATCTGTTTACTTGGTCCATCTTTTCCTTTACTGTGTCATTTATTTTCTCCCTCTACTTATTTATTGGAGAGTAGGAATAAGAAATAAAGTACAGTTGTTCTGCTCACCAGCATGGACCAAGAATAATGAGCCATTCTGAATGCTTGTTTGGGTTTTGGCACCATGGTGGGAATTTTTTTATTTATTTATTTATTTTTTTTGGTTTTTCAAGATAGAGTTTCTCTGTGTAGCTTTGGTGGCACCCTTCCTGGAACTCACTCGGTAGCCCAGGCTGGCCTCTAACTCACAGAGATCCGCCTGCCTCTGCCTCCCGAGTGCTGGGATTAAAGGCGTGCGCCACCACCGCCCGGCTGGTAATGTTAAAATGTAAGAACACAAAGGGGACTTAGTTGTGAGAAAGCTGCTTCTGGATGCTCAATTCTCACTTAACGTTTAAAAAAGGATGCTTCCCAAAGTTGGAAGAAATGACAATGAAGGGGAAAAGGGAGAAATTAAGGTAACAGATGTTCAAAGTATGTGTGAACATGAATTGATTTTTATTTTTATGATTTTAAAGCTGTTTAACAGTGAGAATAGTACAATGCTCATGAGACAGCTCATTGTCCAGCCTCAGTAGTTACTCATTCACGGCCAATCCAATGTTTACTCCCAGTCATCTGATTGCCATCTCTCTCTATTTTTAGCCTAGTTTAATAGAATCTGGATATACACAGGCTTATACATTAAAATAAGCCAATATATTTTTAATCCCATTTTATAACTCTAGACTATCATTCCTCTATCTTTTTTTTTTAACATTACTATTATTGTAGCTTTTGTTGTAGACAAAAGGTGACCCTTCTGTGGACTTTGCAGGCTACATATTACCAAGTGGAATTGCTACACTGTCTTTAATTTGCATGTAATAATATATTTATTCTAAGGTTCACCCTGCTTCTGTCAATATGACTTACCTTGGCAATTGGGTTTCTTTTTGAGTTGTCTTCTCTTTCTCTGCAGGGCTTGGCAAATTTGACCCATTCTCGTTTGTACCTTCTTCTGACCTTCGGCTGTTCCACTGCTGTCCTGTCTTCTCTGTGCTGGCCTGCTGGCTGTGTTGGAAGAGACCTCACTTTATCACGTCCATGCTGTCAGTCTTTGCTTTGAATATTGATCATAGATAGATATCTGCGCCAAGGAAATTTGCCTTTCTACTTTGATGACCATTTGTTCACCTGATACTTTGTCAAGAAGCAGTGTTAAATAGGTTGTTACAAAGCTATGTGATATTTAATATTACCATTTGATCATATTTGATTTCCCCCTATATACTCCATAATAGGATTTGACTTGTTNTTTTAAATTAAGAAGAAAGGAGCCAGACATAGTAGTGCATGCCTGAAAGCAAGGCTAGCCTGGTCAAAGCTAGCCTGGTCTATATAGGGAGTACCAGGCTAGACAGGACTACCCAAAAGACTAGTTCTCAAAAGAAAAGAGCCCAGCAAGCAAGCAACCAACCAACCAAGAATCCAACAGAAAATAAGATAAAACAAATAAGACCATATGAAATGATAATCATAATATTTATAGATAACTTTAAAAGATTTTGGGTTATTTGCTAGAATTTTAGTTTTATATATTTTCACAGTTGAATTATCAAATAATTAAATTAAATACTTTTCTCAATATAATTTTAAATTTCCAAAGTAAACTCTGATTTTAATGATAGAAGCTGCATACTTTACCTCTGTATGCAGCTCCCCGTGCACCAGCAGCACCACCTGTAGACATCAAAAAGAATCAAACTCCATGTAAGTTCTTCAAGCAAGTGGCTATATAAAGCCAATAACCCTTATCATTGCACTCTGTTCTTTAGATTATAGTTCATTTCTAGCTTTAAAAAATGTTGGTTTTGCCGAAGCATCCCCAAGAGTAAAATCCTACCAGGAAAAGGAATATTTCCCATATGAACAAGTTCTTCTAATTTTTCTATTTGACTTCAGACTTTTTAAAGATTTATTTGTTTTACTTCATGAATGTTTTACCTGCATGCATGTATGAGCACTGCTTGGATCCCCCACAGCTGGAGTTAAGGATGGCTGTGAGCTGCCATGTCAGTGCTGGGAATCACATCTGGATCCTCTGCAAAAGCACCAAGTGCTGTTAACTCCTAGGATGTATCTCCAGCACCAGGACTTCAGATTTGTTTTTATATTAGAAAAGAGGAATCTACCAGCGGTTAGAGGCTGAGGCTGGAGGATCACTGCTAGTTTGAGACAAACCTAGGCTATATAGTGAATGTTTACTCTACAGAGTAAAACCCTGTCTCAAAACAAAACAACAGAACAAAACAAAAACAAGGAAGAAGGTTCACAGCCACCACCGCAAGCATCATCATTATTACNATCTCCACCATCATCACCATCTCCTTGACTGTAAAATTCTGCTTTCAGACACTTTCAGTCACTAGATGTTTCTCACATGGTTACCATATAAAAAGTTCCTATATTATTGCTTTAGGAACTGTCACGATAAACCCCTGAAAGCGGTCACAGAATTATTGACACTATTATGCCGGGCATGGTGGTGCATGCCTACAATCCCAGCATGTGGGAAGCTAAGGTAGGAGGCTTACGAAGAGTTGGAAGACAGCCAGGATGACATAGCAAGACCTTGTCTCAAAAAACTAGAAAAAAAAAAGCAGCAACAAAATCAAAACCCCAAACCTCTATTATCTATCATGTGTGCTTATACAAAAGCAACCCTAGATTAGCTCCTTTGAAAGACAGGTTCTTTTGTTACCCGCTTTTGTCTCCCCCCACCTCTTTTTAAAGCTATACTAAAGTAAGGAGACTAGAACGAAACTATTCTGGTTTATGAAAATGGAATCTTTTTCTAAAAGCCGGGGTTGTTCTATGCCAGTCTTAGGTGCTGTTGGCTGTGGGGCATGGGTCTGCTCTTCTCCTTTCTACTGCAACTTAAACATTGCACTTCCTTTTTAAAGCCAGACTTTGTGGTGCTTGTCTTCAATCCCAGCACCCAGGTGACAGTGGCAGGTGGATCTCTGTGAGTCTGAGACTGTCCTGGTTTACAGAGTGAGCTCTAGCCTAGGCAGAACTACATAATCAGACTGTGTCTCAAACAAACAAACAAGAGTTTCATTGCATACTACTGATATAAAAAATTAAATGAGGATAAAAGAAGTTGGGCTGTCTGGGACCTTTGCTCTCTAAGGAGCCCACAGGCCTGGCGTCTGTATCTCTTTCCACCTGGAATGCATTCCTCACTCCTCACTGCCTACCTACATGTGACTCATCCGGTCAAGCACCAACACGTTCCATGAGGCTGCCTTTACTAATGCCTCCCGCTCTGAGTCTGTACACCTCACATTCTCATTAATGGCATGCAGCTCACAAATGTTCCCTGTATCTTACTGTTTTATGAGTATTAAAGAATTTCTTCACAAGCCTTCCCAATCTTGGGTCCTACTTATGCTATCATTCCTCCCCATTCAAGTGTTTAGCAATCATTTGCTGATTCACTGAGTGTGAGATCTGAAGGAAAAAGGTCATGGAAAACAAATTACAGGATAAAATTAGAAGAGTGATAGTGCTAGGTGACTTGTTTAGTTTTTATTCACAGAACATTATACTTAATATTGCTATTATTTNTTGCCACCACCTGAAGAAGATTCTATTATATAACCCCTGCTTTTATGGGTATAGAGATATAAGAATGCGAATCCTTTCCCTCTGTTTAACAACCTTCGAAGAGCTAGGCTTTGAAACATAACCACTTTATCTCTAGGGTGTGTGCATTGCCATGACACTAGATTGTAACCCCAAGCTAATGTAAATACACAGAAGAAAGTTATATGACAGTAACCTGAGATTTTTATCTGGCCAAAGGCTGTGGTTGATCCTGAAACAATGGAGATTTATTACATCATTTATTTTTAAAGATTATAATGAACAGGCAGGTCCAAGTCTGAACCAAAGGAGCAATTACACCAGACATAGGCTGACTAACCCCTCCATTGTAAACAATCCAGCTGAAATTCTGATTTTTAAATAGCATCTCAAGATGTTCCCCCAACACCATACCATCTATTAGGAAAGAAGCGACCAGTGTGGTGTGGACACTGACTATTCTTTCTCATCTGATCGTAAGGGGAAGGATGGGCCGGGCATATTCCTCTTTACAGGAAAACTGGAGTCATCCAGAAAACACGAGTCATGTCTGTACTAGCTTCATGGAGAATGAGTCTTCTAATAGACATTCAAGCCCTGGTCCTCCCTTCCCAGGAAGGCAAAGCCTAGCCTGTGGATAATTAACGAAGTAGACCACAGGTTATTGTATTTCCAGTGCTTTGAGAGAACCAGAGCCCTCAAATGACTTATTCATTCTAAATTTTAAACTCTATTAAGATTGATCTCAAAGGATGTCCCTTCATTTAGTGTTTGTTTCTAGAAACACGAGGAACGTCATAGGAAACATTTCTGAATGCCGAAGCATTCATTGGCTGGCTAGAACTACGATTACAGCTGTGCATTAATTCTGAGGGCCGTGGAGCCTTGGAAGCGGGGCCCTGGCTGGAGAAACAGGTCACTGAGGGTGGAGCTCAGAAGGCTGCACCCTCCTCTAGTCCCAGCAAGCCCTCTGTTGCCTCCTATGTGAGCAGCTAGTGATGTAAGATTCCCTTGGCATGGCTGTTGCCATCATGCTTTCCAGTGGCAGACTGGAATCACTAGCCAAAGTGAAGCTATCCTCCCTCAAGGTTTCTGTCGGGAGCTGTGCAGCAGCTGTGAGGAAAGCAGCTTACCCAGCCACACTGCCCATTTCCAGAAGGCATCATAGAGTCTACCACACTCCCCACTGGGGAAGTCAGAGAATAAGTTAGGTAATTCAAGGAGTCATTACATATTTAGGTATGATTTTATATATTTTATATTTATACCTTTTAGGTAAGAAATGTCATGAAATGCACGTAGATTGGCATTTCACTGCCATAATTGATCAACTAGTCAGAAATAGTGATTGTAAACCTGTCAGGTCATAGCAGTCCTTCAAGACACATTTGATAAATGAGTTACACAGTGCACAGTTCAGAAGAACGGGTGACTTATACTTCTGATTTCTATGTGGAAGCTCCTTCACTTACGGTGCCCAGTGTTTTAATAATCCCACTGTAAGCTGGAACTACTAATCTGAACGAGCTTTTAACATCAATAACCCTCTGAACATCATAGAGTAGTCTGCATCCTCGGAACACTTGCTTCAGTCTACGGTTGGGGAATCACTTAACACAAAGGTGGTCTATAGCCAAGCATTGAGTACTTCATGTAATCCAATAGGATTTTACACCAAAAACAACAACCCAAGGATTGTGTAAATATAAAGTAGAAAAAATTGAAGTGTAAGCGAGGACTGTGTAGAATTTTTGAATTTTAAAGCCACAAAACATCCTAATAAACTTTGTATTCATTAAGGCAAATTCTCCAATTGAATAATATATATTAAATTATTTAGAAATTAGTATTTAATTTCAGACAATTAACTTTTCAAGAACTGATGTGTAAACTTAATTAATTTAGAAAGCTGATTTTTTTTTTCAGCTAAGATAAGCTAAGTAAAAGTGATACCCTTGGCTGTTTGCTAATATTCCATTTGACTGCAATGGAGGATGCTGTGTGAGGTGTGCTGGTGGGAATCTGAACCCTGGGCCCTGGTTTTCTTTTTTAATTGTGTGTGTGTGTGTGTGTGTGTGTGTGTCTGTACATGCCAGGTCATATGTGTGGAGGTCAGAGGACAACCTTAGGTGTCGGTCTTCACCTTTCACCTTGTGTGACGTAAGAGCTCTGGTTTGCTGCTGTGGTTGCCAGGCTCCCGGATCACAAACTTCCAGGGATTCCNATCTCTTCCTTCCATCTTCCCAAAGGCGTGTTCTGATTATACATGTACACTGAGTGTTCTGATTACATGTGTGTACTGAGTGTTCTGAT
>LZPO01087167.1:7320-18607 GCA_001675575.1 Neotoma lepida | reverse complement strand
GTGGCTTGAACATATATGAGACCTCAAGCCCCCACAGTGACAACAAGGCCATACCTACTCCAATAAAGCCACACCTTCTAATAGTGCCACTCCCTAAGAGCTTATGGGGGCCAATTACATTCACACTCCCACATTCACCTATGTCAAATGTAATATATGCATCTGAAAAATAAAATATTTTGATTAAAATGTATTTTTATTTTTTCAAAGCAGTTGATATTTAAAACTATCTAGAAAAAATGAACTTGGCCCTAACATGAAAAGTTATATATAATTATTATTTTAGAGCTTTGTCTACTAATAAAAATACCATACAAATATTGAACTATTGAATTTTTTTGAATCACATGTTTTTCTCTCAATGAGAAATGCAGTCTGAAGACAGGATGCTACACACGTTGTGCTGAAGGTGTTGGCAGAGTGACCAACAACATGCATTTTCTTCTACTGTGGCTGATAGGGCTGGATATTTGAAGAGAGAAACAGCAGCAGGACTGAGGAAGAACATTCCTTTCACTGTAGCTTGAAATGAAAAACCCAACAAACATTTTTTATTATTTGGAAATAACATCCTTATGGTGGAGGATAAGAGTTCTACAATCCTGGTAACGGCTGTTTATAGAAAATGACATTGCTAATAGCTCTGAGACTCACCAGCAAATTTCTAGAGACATGAAAGATTTCATAAAGGGATTTCAGGGCTGAGATGTTTGCTCAGTGGTAGAGTACTTGCTTTTAGCATGCCAAGATGCTGGGTTCAATTCTTAGCACCATTAAAAACAAAGAAAGAGGAGGAGGAAGAAGATCCCAGATTTGTTGATGGAAGGCACAGCCCAGCATAAACGGGTAGATCCCAAAAGATAAATGTGTTGCCAGCTGTCCTCATCATCAATTCAAGGCAACGTCTTTGAAAAGTCTACTGAGACATGAGCCAACATCTGCGTCAGTTGGGTCTAATCCAAGAGCCTAACAGGAATTCCAAGTGGCGGCTTGAGTCATGTCGCTGTGTCTTAAATCAAGATAGCCTTGAATAAAGTACTTAATGTGAAAGAGCATGCAGTTCAAGAGAGTAGGACTCTTCCAAAGGACTAGAGCATGAGCTCTGAGAGGGGAGGGCCCATCCCTGCCATTTTCCACTTTTCACCTGGTTCAGTACTTGTTGCTTCTCACTATGTATCTATTGAGTATGTGAGTACATGGACACATCATTGGGTGAGAGGGAAGAAATGGGGGGAGTGATTGAATGTGGTTCTTAGGTAGGCTCCAGATGTGTCAGAGACAGGGCAAAAGATCTCCTGGCTAACCTTAACTGCCTTCAGGCTACAATCTAAAGACCATCAACACCTATACAGTTGACTTCAGCCAGGCCTTGAAGCTGAGATTCAGTGAATGCGTACTTAATTGTGCTGCTCGGTACTTATTTAAATATTAATTAGCTCACCCTAAATGTCCTGCATTGGAGATGTTACTAACTCCCTTTTACCAGACTTTGAAGTAATGAATACTGGATTTCACTCAAAGTCACAATGCTGGTATGCTGAGGGTTTGGGCCAGATGCAGGTCTTTCAAAAGGCCATCATCACTACATCATGGAGCATTATGTAACTTAGCAGGAAGTAGGATAGTCATCTGCAAGCACTTCACTGGTGGACTGGAAAGAAAACGAACTTATGTGCCATGGTCCTAGTTTTCTAAAATCATGATAGTTATTGGAATGTCAAGTATCTTTAGATCTGTATGTTTCTCATAATGGGATTTTTATTTTGTCTTTGTCCCCATTTCCTGGCTCATAAACTAGATTTGCCTTTTTGCCTTGGACCTGTCCCTAAAGAAACTCTCTGGCCTATCTTTGTAGAATGGCAGGTTGTAAGATCCCCTCCTCATCCCAGAGTGGTTTTATGCATGCCCAGCAGAGAAGCATGGTGCTCAGAGAAGCCAAGAAAAATACTGACGTGGACATACCCAGTCTGTTAGCAATTGTTCCCACACAATGAAGTCTGTATAAAGACCCAAAAGACTTGGCCCAGAGGACTTTTGGACCCTTAGTACAGGAATGATAGAGGCTTCAGAGAGGGTGTGGGAGCTTCTTGATCCTTTTCCCAGACCTTCCCCTCTTCATCTCTCTACCTGTGTTCTTAATAATATCCTTTATAGAAAAATCTGATAAATGTTTCCCTGAGTTCTGGGAGCTTCCAGAGAAATTAATGGAATCTAGAGGATGACATTGATTTCTATTGGGTGGGTCAGAAGCAAGATGATGTAACCTGGGGTTTGTGACTGACATCCAAAGCATGTGTGGGCAGCCTGGGGACTCAGCCCTCAAACTCTGAGGTTGACACTGGCTGTAGGTGGGTGGCGTCAGGCTGAATTGGTTTGGATGATACCTCGAGTTCNGCTGTAGATTTGCAGATGGCTTGCTTGCTGCTGGCTAACAATCCCCCTGACTCTCACAGTCACAGAAGTTGTCTTTGTTGGTGTTTGTGTGTGACAGGAGAGAGACATGACATCTTTATTGCCTATTTTGTGTCCAATTTCTTCTTCCCTTTTTTCTATTTCTCCCCAACTCCTCAGCTCTCTGACTCAAGTCTTGCTGTATTGCCCAGGCTAGGCAACAATCACTCTAGGGGTGTGTGTTTGAAATGTATGATGTCACGTTCTCATACTGGGTGTTTAAACTACTCTAAAAATGTCTGTGCTCGGCTAATTTATCCTTCTCTCCTCTCAACCTTTAATAGCCACTGGTCTTTACTACTTCCATAGTTTTACATCTTCCGTAATGTCAGATAGTTGGAATCATACTTTATGTAGCTGCATACATAAAGGTATCTATGGAGGCCAGGAGATGGTGTAAGATCATCTGGAACTGGAGTTACAGGCAGTTCTGAGATGCTATGCGGGTACTGGGAATGTAGCCTGTGCCCTTTGCAGGAACAGCAAATGCTCTTAATTGAAGTGCAATTGCTAGAGTCCCTTCTTATGTTCTTGTTATTAGTAGTTTGCACCATGTCTATATTTGTCTTATCCCAGCTAGAAGCTCATCAATTTTATTAATATTTGTAAAGAGCCAGCTTGTGATTTTGTTGGTTATCTTTACTGCTTTCTTGTTTTCAAAGTTTGTTGAAAATACAAATGAAAAAAATTGTCATCAAATTCTGAGATTACCTCTGTTCACCCTTCCTTCGAGGTATACATCTTGTCTGTAAAATCATGACATCTTCTTTCCTGGGTGATTGGGAGAGAGAAGATAACTAAATAAATATCTGAAATAAAAATTTTCACATTTAGTAATTTTTAGGAGTATTGGTCAAATAACATAAAATNTATTAAGGTTGATCTAATTTTTAGATTGCTCTATATTTTGTTAACATATATATGTATACAACTGCGTGTTTGTAAATATATAGATGTTTCTGGAGGAAAAAAGGAAAGAAAATCCTCCTAGATAAACATGCAAAGAGCAGGGAGCACACAGTATATCCAGTTCCCTTTCCTCACACAAGCTCTTCCTGTTGCTTTTGTATCACATTCTTTTTTAAACAACAAGAGTCTACTGCGTGAGCTCTTTTGTCCTTGGCTTTTATTCCTGTGAATGATCTTACCTTCTCTATGTTAATGAACATCTTCTGTGACACTCAGTTCTTATTTAAATCTCAAATCAACAAAATCAACCAAGCCAAAAAAAAAAAAAAAAAAGGGTTTTAGAGTTGACTTGTCCAATCCGAGGGTCTGACTCAGAGCCGCAGTCCCACCTCACATGCTGTTTGTTCTGTGAAGCGAGCAAAGAGAGCATCTCAACTGAGAAATTGCTCCCATCAGATTGGCCTGTGAGATGTTTTCTTGATTGCTAATTGACATAAGTTTCTAGTGATCTGTAGTGGTGTTCTGTTTAGCCCTTAATTTGAATTCCCAAATACTTCACTTGCTGTGGTCCAGCCACTGTAGGTGATGCCATCCCTGGGCAGGTAGGTAGTCCTGAGTTGTATAAGAAATCAGGCTGAGCAACCCAGTGGGAGCAAGCCAGTAAGCAGTACTCCTCCATAGCTTCTGCTTCAGTTCCTGCCTCCAGGGTTCTCCTACTCTGGCTTCCCATCTTCAATGATGGACTCTAACATGTAAGTCAAATAAGTCCTTTTCTCCCCAGGTTGTTTTAGGTCAGTGTTTTATTACAGCAACCAAAAGCAAACCAGGACACTGCAGTAGTGCCCTTCTATCATGATCTTTAAAGACTTCACCTTCTGCATGTCCGAGCCAGTTATTCCTACAGATGTCCCATTTTTGTGTTGACCTTGCAGTCGAGTTTACTTGCTGCCCCATCCTTTACTATTTCCAATCCTCTGCCTTTTTCTTTTTGTCTCTGAGGATCCATTAGATTCATATCAAATGCTTCAGTGAATGATACATTCTGTCTGCTTCATTTTGCATCTCACTCTGTAGGTGGAGTCCGAGTTGATTGATCCACTTACCTCTATTTCTTTTTTCTTTTTTCTTGTTTTTTTTTTTCTTGTTTTTTTTTGGACCTACACTCAAATTAGCTCAGGGTAAAAGAAGAATGGAGACTTTAAAGAAGTTTCTAGTGATCTGTAGTGGTGTTCTGTTTAGACCTTGATTTGAATGCCCAAACACTTTTCTTGTTGCAGTATAAGATTGGAATATACCAGATATTAAGCTATTTTATTGCTTCTTCATGGTTTAAAGACAGCTGNCTCCAAAGGCACCTGGCATGTCACAGATGGTCACAGGGACAAGTAGGCTAAGAGGTGCAGAACTGAAAACTTAGGCAACATAATTTCCTGTCCACATCTAATTTTATTTTCAACAAGCTCAACACCCCTGGAAGGGCACGTGACAAACTCGGAGCTCTTTAGAGATAACAGGTTGTTTTCCCTGCTTTGGTCCAGTGAACAGTGCCAGCTTCCTTTCCTGGCATTCCCAGCCTGCACTTTGTTCTTTATTGCCAGACCACAGACAGCAGTAGACAGCACTTCCCACCACTTTGCTAGCCGCTACCCAGACTCAGCTCAAGATGTGTCTTCCTCAGGTATCTACCTGGGATCAGCCATGCAGGTGGAGCTCTGTGTTTGCTTGTCCAGAGGCCCTGGGAGAACTTTCTTCAATGCTCTACTGAAATGTTTGCTTAAGAGTTGATCTCTTAAGCCCAGCACTTGGGAGTCAGAGGCAGGGCAAGCTCTATGGCTTTGAGGTCAACCCAGTTCCAGGCAGCCAGAACCACATAGGGAGACTCTGTCTTAAAAAAAGTTGACTTCTCTAATGAGTCTGTGATATTCCCCAATGGTAGGGATCATGCTTTGTTCCTTTGTATCCTGAGTGCCTGCCAATCAATACTTGTTGAACAGCAGTGAAGACTGCATAAATTTAAGGCTTATGACTCTGAGGATGACATCAATTTATAGGGCTGGAGTCTCCAGAGCAAATCTAAGATCAAGGTGAGAGACACCAGGTCATACTATAGGATGGGGCCAGTCTCAGTACCTGAGACTGTTTGGTCAGCAGTGTTTGGAAACCCAAATGAGGATTTAAGTATTTCTAAATTAGGACTAGCTAGAGAAAAATAAATGCACAAAACAAAAATAGAAAATTTGGAGTCACAATTAGGCACAATCTACCAGGAATCAGAACAGGTAGCCGTTTAGTCCTTCCAACTCCTGATCAGGAAGCCACTTCATTTCTCAGAACAGGGACTTCACCTATGCTGAGAACTGGATGTGACTTGTTTCCTGGTGAGGTTGGAGAAGGCTGGGCAGACTTGGGTGCGGCTGGATCCCTGGCAGGCAGGTGAGCACAGCCCACCACACCCTCAGGGCACGCCCTTCCTTCTCTGAGGCAGGTGAGTCTCTCCTGGATCATTCTTCGTCTTATCCTTTTTGCTGCTTTAGTCTCCCCATCTCTGCCTATCCTCTCATCTCTTTTTATGTTTTATTAGTTCCCTATTTTCTTTTCCTTTGTGTTTGCTCCCACTGGGAATACGGTCTAACTGAAATCTGTATTTATCTACTGGTCAGAGGGAAATTTACCTTTCATACTTTCACTTGATGAGATAATTACCCTCAAGTAACATTTTGTTTTCATTTTTGAGAGGTCAGTTAGTTACAATCCTTGATACTCATTTAGAAACCACTAAAACTTACCCTGATAAAAAAAAGCCAGCTGTTGAGGGTAGGGGTGTGGGTGGGTTGGGATGTTCTGAGCCTGACCTCAATAGAAGTTGAAGCACTAGAGCCCAGGTCCCCTCTACTCCCATCCAAAATGGCAGACAGGGAAAGCGATAGGGCACCCACCCACCATGGAATCCTAGTCTTCAGAAGAGTTATCTGTGGTGATATTTTATCTATGTATCCCAATAAAGTTTATCTGAGGATCAGAGGAAAAAGCCAGCCACTATATTAAACATAGAAGTCAGGCAACGGTAGCACACGTCTTTAATCCTATCACTTGGAAGGCAGAGATCTGTCTGGATCTTTGCAGAGCCAGGCGTGGTGGTACATACCTTTAATCCCAGCGCTAACCATAAAGATCTGGAGGTCTGTACAGACAGGAAGTGACAGAGCTGGGCAGGAAGAGGAAGTGATATAGCTTGGTGGAGAAAGGAAATGAGATGGCAGAACAGAAAGGTATACAGGAAGTAGCTCTCTTTGGCTGAGGATCTCCAACTGATGGGAATGTGGCTGGCTTCTTTCTGCTTTTCTAATATCTCAGTTTTAACCCCATCTGGCTCCGGGATTTTATTAATAAGACCATCTAGCAATTCGTCCTACAGTTACCCTTCAAGGCTCAGCTGCTCCTTGTCTTCCCAGAGTGTCAATCAATACTTTCTCTGAGCATCCTGGGGAGTATACTACACACAAAGAACATCTCTTAGAATTGATTTCTTTTTGAACAAAATTCATGAAATGCCTTAAGTCACTGTTGCACCAAAAAACATCTAGTATCTGCCCAGATATAACAGAATGGTAGCTGGGAAATTAGCTCAGTTGGTAAAATCCTTGCCATGTTAGCATGAGGGCCTGTGTTCAATCCTCAGAATTCAATTTGGGGGGGAGCACATATGACAATGTGTGCTTATGATCCCAATGCTAGGGAGNCAGAGATAGGTGGGGCTTGATGGCCTGATAGCCTAGATAGCCTGGTGAGCTCCAGGCCAGAGGGAGACCATGACTCCAAAAATAAAAAGTGGATGGTACCTATGGAAGACACTGTCAAGGTTGTTCTCTAGCTTGTACATGCCCATGCACAAGTGTGCACCTACCCACAAACATGCACACACACACACACACACACACACATACACAGAGCTGAATGCTGAATAATACCTACAGACCCTGTTGTTGGAGAAACTCAAAATTTGCAGGTGATGAAACCCAGATAATGGGCTTCTCTACTGTTGAATTGCTTATCATGGGTAGAACTGGGGCTGGAATTCCATACCTAGTTTTGAGGTTAGGATGACAGAGTGCCATTGGATAATGAGATCAAGAACTTACCTTTACAAAATGTAGTGTTTCATGCCTAGGAAGCTGAAGATGAAAGAAAAAGAGTCAAAGTGAATTTGTGTTCATTTCTGCCTGTAATCCCAATTCTGTGGAGGCTAAGGCAGGAAGAGCTCCAGTTCTAAGCCAATCAGAGCTGTGTAGTGAAACCCTGTCCAGAAAAGTGTGTGTGTGTGTGTGTGTGTTTAATGTACATGAGTGAAGAAATACTTAGCTCCAGCTTATGGCATCTTTTCCACGTAGATGAATAGTCTCCTGGGAACAGTTACCATAGGCCCCTGGTGGATGCAGATCCCAGAGGACTCATTTTTATGAATTCCTCTCTTGTATCTCAGGGTTTAGTGCTTTCTTATTTCCCCAGCCCTTCCTGGAAAGAGGTATTATCTGTAACAATCTTGCCTACCTGATAACAGTGATTTAGTGAAATTCTTTAATTTCATAAATAGTCATTAGTGAATTACTGGAGAATTGGACCCAAATGTGGAGGGAATTCTCCATCCTATTTCTCAGAGCTTCAAGGTGTGTAGGTAGGACTTGAATCTTGGAGTCTGTTTCCCTATCCCTTATAGGGTGATAATGTATTTTTATAGATAAGATTTTGTAATGATACCAAGAATTGATTACAGAAATCCAATTAAACCATCAAACATTCACTCTACAAACACTTTCCAAATATCTTACAAGTGTGGACACAGCCTGTACCTCAAGATCCAAAGACAGAGACAGCGTTATAATCCTGCATCTGGGTGTGTTGGGTGCACAAGGACAGAGGAGAACTAATTATGCTCTCCACCTCAATATCACCAACTCCACCAAGTTTCTACCAAGGCTTACTACAAAGCATTTCCTTATTTTCATTAGATATTTTCCAGTTGGCAAAGTGTTTTCTCTTTCAGCTTTGTCTGCAGATCAGTGGATCAGTATGTCTGTCCTGAAGCTCAGTAGTGTCCACCTCCAGGTTTCCTTTGCCAGTCTCTTTCCTGTTCAGTCACGTGTTCTTCTGTTGCAGATGAGAGTGCTTNGCAAGCACTTTGCCAAGACATGCCNTGAGTTGGACACACCCTGACCTTCAGAAAAAAGAACATTTCTTTTTACCCACAGAAACCACAGCTCCTAAACCAGCAGGATTCTCTGGTCTCTGGTTTTTTTTTCTACCTACTCTCTCCTTTTGCCCTCCTGCAGAAGGCAGAAAAGCCAGAAGCTGGTTCCTTCTTCACTTCTGGGCCTTAGTTTTGGAGATAGCCTGCTGGAATCATCANCTTGGAGAGACAAAGAGAGGAAGGGTCAAGGGAGCATAGGGTTTTGCTTCCCTCTTGCTCTGCTGGCCAGGGCTCCTTGTCCACACAACCAGCTTGCTGCTGCCTTGCAGAACAATCTCCTGACTCATTTCAGAAACCATGAAGGTGTAGAGAAGTGGTTCTAAACATGTGGGTGGAGACTCCTTTGGTGGTCAAATTGTCCTTTCACAGGGGCCACCTAAGACCATCAGAAGACATGGATTCTTACATGGATATTTACATTCATAACAGTAGCAAAATTTCAGTTATGAAATAGCAACAAAAATGATTTTGTAGCTTAGGGTCCTCACACCGTGAGGAACTGTGTTAAATGGTAACAGCAGTAGGAAGGGTGAGAATGGCTGGTCTAGAGGAAGAGATCTCACATCTGAACCAAACTAGGTTGGATTACCAGAGTAACAATTTTCTTCGACTTTTTGTTAGTATTCTGATCCTTCCCCTTGGGGCCACCCTTCATCCTGACATAGAAGCCTCTTCTTAAGGAAAAATTTCACCCCTTTCTCTCTCTCTCCTGCTTTTCCTCCCATGAGGTGTGCACCTCTCGACACCTCTCTCTCTCTTTCCCTCTCTTTCTCTCTTCTCTCATTCTTTCCTATCTTCTCTCTGTGTCTTTTTTATAATAAACCATTTCTGTGTGGATGCAGCATCTGGGTTGTGAATGTCCACCCNCTATCCCACTGCCCGAATGGANTGGGTCACCTACCAACCAACCGCTGCATCTGCCCAGCATGCAAGCATGTTTCCCTGCACACACAGGATACCCTCAGGGTCCCTGCGTAATAATTCATAACACTTTTATCTAGTTCAAAATTCGGGTGCTTTGTTTTAGCATAATTCTTTATTGATTCTTTGGGAATTTCACATCATGTACCACAATCCCTTTTACCTCCCAGTCCCTCCATATTCACCCCTCAACTTTGCAACATGTCCCCCAAAAGAGCTCCCCCCCAAAATAAAAACAAAAGAAAGCAAACAAACAAAAAAAAACCCCTCCCTTCTCCATTTTCCCAACACTTCTTCATTCATCCTAGTGGCATCGGGAGCTTCAGTGTCTCACGCAGTACACCCTTTTGTCCAATCAGCCCCACCCACAAAATGTTCATTGTGATGAGTCATCGGTGTGGTTCAAGGCCTCTGGCACAGCATCATCACTAGATCCTCACTGAAACTCCTCTTAGATATCCTGCTGTTGCCTTGAGTCATGGAAATNCTGCAGTTATCGTCCTGCAGGACCAGTCCCTTCACACACTCCANCAGATCATAGATGCAGTAAATGCTAGATGGGGTAGGATAACCTAAGGCCCAAAATGTGGGTCTAGTTGTGGCCACTGGGACCAGCCCCCTCAGGCAAGGGCAGAGCCAGCTCTCCTATGCCCAAGCCAAGGGTAAGCTCNCCCACAGACATGGTGAGGGGTGGGGCCATCTCTCCTAAATGCAGGAGGGGAGCAGGTCTTCCATGGAGGGTGGGGCCAGCTTTCCTGCTGCAGTGCCTATGGAGGGGCAGGGCCAGCTATCCCAGGGCCAGTGAAAGGTGGGGTCAGATTAGCACAGCCCTTGGATTTTTAACACCCATTGTTCCTGTAACTCCCCTGTGGTAACACGGGCCATCACCACAGACCCCAACTGCAGTAGGACAACAGACCAAGACATGGTCCTCTGCAGCAGCTCTGGTATGGATGTCACTGTGACCCTAGTGGCAGCACAGGCCACCCATCAGTATGTCCCTAGCAGCAGTAAGGCCCTCAGACACCAACATGGTCTCAGGCAGCTGTCCAGACCCTGGGCATCCCTGTGACCTTGGTGGCAACATGGGTCATGGCATCAGCAGAGACCCTGGTTGTGGTAGGATCACAGACCTAGGCATGGTCCTAGGCAGCAGCTAGGTCCAGATGTTGCCTGGTCCTGGGTGGCAAGCAGGCTGCTAACATCAGCCCATTCCTCACCACCCTTGCCCCTTCAGATCTGCCTCTTACCACAGCACTGGAACCATTCCATCTGTTTCTCTCCCATCTCTCCACCATATACTTGCTCATCATAATGGCACCCTATGGTTGCCTTCATGACCCAGGCTTGGGTGGGTTTTTTTGGCAAGGGGGATGCATTTTATTAAATTGAGAAAGGTGAAAAAGGGTATCTTCCATTCAGGTGACTTTTTATAGAGTCTCCTGTATCTGAATCACAAATGGAACTCAGGAGTCAAGCTCTTGCATAGCATGTCTGGGACCCTGGATTCCATCCCCCGTGAAGAAAGAGAGAGCTGTGTGACTTGGTTTTCAAGCACTGCTAGATCCTCATAGTCAGTGGTGCCCCGAGTCATTGATGAAGAAAGCTTGATGATTAGACTGCAGTGTATAAAGATAAGAGCCATCAGAGAACATTAGAAAATCTTACTAGCTTGCCATGTTTGTTTTGGGGAGTAGGCTGTGATTGTTATGAAAGTGATGGGTGTTCTTTCACATGTCCAAGCCTTCCATCATCATCATC
>LZPO01087166.1:603006-660016 GCA_001675575.1 Neotoma lepida | reverse complement strand
TTCCTCTGACCCTCAGATAAATTTTATTAGGAAACACAGATAAATTATCACCACAACCAATGGACTGCTTCTCAGGCCTCCAATTCTTACAGGAAACTGAGACATTGAAAAGAAGTTATTGGCCCCACACTTCCTGGGGCTTCCTGTCATAGGAGGGCATTACCTTTAAAAGATTTCCTTAAATGCCCCCAACTTTTATATAGATGTACTAATGGGCTGAGAATGTAACTCAATTAGTAAAGTGCTTGCATAACCTGCACAAAGCCTTGGAAGCATGGTGGTAACGCTACTTGTAATTCCAATGCTTGGGAGATAGAGACAGGAATGATAAAGGTTATCCTTGGCTACATAGCAAGTTCAAGAGGAGCCTGGGATACATGATATCTGGAGTGAAATTAACTTTGAAAAATAAATTCTGAGCAGGTAGCACTCACTTTTAATTCCAGCATTCAGGAGGCAGAGGAAGGTAGATCTCTGTGAGTTTGAGGCCAGCCTGGTCTACAGAACGAATTCCAGGACAACTAGGGTTGTACACAGAGAAACGCTGTCTCAAAAAAACCAAAGAAAGTAAATTAATAAATGAATTATGATTTGGTGATTCTAGGTGTTAGAGTGATATTAGATGTGGAATGTGGAGGCTTAACTGTGGTGTACACATGCCCTCAGTAGAGATGCTACAATATGAGTGACCTTACAGTTTATATTTCTCAGGAAAGGTTGACAGAATTTCTTCAAGACATGATGAGGTGTGGTAATTCAGACTCAGGCACCTGTTCCTGAGGGCCACACTTGCTTTTCTGGAGCCTGGAGTTTCTGTATCAACTGGGCCCCTTTAGGCTTTGTCCCTCTGCTGACCCCTAGCCAGGCTTTAGATCGTGCCTCTCTCTGTTTTACCCTAGGACTCTTCAGCGCTTCATTTCCATGGGGAGGCACACAGGCAGCCATAGCTTGCCTACACCATGATACATTCCACCACTTCTGAGAGTTCTTGGGTCACTGCTCCTGAACACTAGCTCTTACATTCTTTCCATATAGATTCCTGAGCCTTGAGAGGAGGAATGTAATGTAGCCATCCCATTTAGGGCTGAGAACTTCTCAGTCTCTTACTCTCTTCATACTGACAAGTTATGGGTTTCTGTATTAATTGCCATCCACTGTAAGAGGCTTCTCTGATGAGGGTACAGCAATAAGTAATTAGTAGTTGTTTTAGTGCTATATGTGTTTGGCAGTGTAATAATAGTAGGATTTCCCTTAAACTGTGGGTTCTCATAGAGCAAGCCTTAAAGTCAATTTTTAAAAGTAGTTGGTATCTGAGGTTGGTATGTAAAAGGAGTGCAAAATCTTTTTAATATATATATAAAGTAGTTGGTAACTCCCATATTATTTGTACCATTCTGTCACTGGTGGGCATATCTTGCCAGGCAAGTCCTTATTATAGCTAAAAGGTTTCACAGCTGAGTGAGATCAGTGAATACTTTTCTCCTTTAGTAGCATGTGTAGCTTCTTCTAGCACTATGAACACTAACCAGGAGGGATGAAGATTCCACTTGAATAGCAGCTAAATTCCTTTCCATTTTTGAGACAGATTTTTCTGTGCAGCCTGGGCTATCGCCAAACTCTCAACAATCCTTCTCCTCCTCCTGAACCCTGGAATTACAGGCATGCATTTCTACACCTGGCCTTGAGCACTTTTGGGCTCCCTGCTTTTATCACACAGGTTCACCCCTACATCAAGCCTGAGAAAAGAATAGGTTGGACACCAATTGCCAGCTAAGGAATTTCAGATACTTTTTAATCTGAGAAAACCTGGTAAATAGGGCACCAGTATTCCCAAACAAGTTCACCTTAGCCTATTCCCATACTTTATCCACAAAGCTTCCATAATTAAGAAAAAACATAAAAACACAGCATGCCAAGTTACATTTGAATATCATACAAACAAACACACTTTTAAGCGTCAGTATGTCCTATGAAATGTTTACAAGCTGACTTACTAGTTGTAATTCACATGTAACTGGCCTTCATATGTTTAACCTGGCACCTATCTTCCCACACCCAGCTTAATGATTCCTGGGACAGACAGCAAGTTAAAGCCCAGCCAGGCAAGAGACCAATGAACTGACTGTGGTGGTGGCAGGTTGGAGAAGAAGCTAAGCCATTCTCCAATCTTGCACTCTGTAGAATGCTTAGATAGGGTACTCCTTCAGGTTCACACCCATGCTCAGGGCACAGCCTTTACTGGCTTCCACTGTAATTATGGGTTTTCATGTCTTACTCCCCATGGAGCTTTAAGCTTCTGGAGTGCTGGGGCTGGGACTGATAAATCCTCAGTCTTTATCACGTGCATGATATGAGTGGGGAGAAGTTAGAAATGTTTTTTGTTTGTTTGTTTATGTGATTTATTTATTTATTTATTTGAGACAGAATTTCATGGTCTTAATCTCACTATGTAGCTCATGATGACCTTGAACTTCTGATACTCTTGTCCTCCTGAATGCAGGGATAGCAGGTGTGAATTACCATAATCAGATTTTATGCAGTGCTAAGGGTCAAACCCAGGGCTTTATTCATGCTAAGTAAACACTCTATTAACTGAGCTACATACCCAGAAATATCTTAGTGAACAAACACACGCATAAATAAATAAGTGAGTGCCTCAGACTGTGTTAGTTCAAAGGGGGCTGATTTGTGAAACAAAGGCCTGGCTGTCCTTGTTTTATGCATTAGTAAGGGTAGGTCCCTACCAGTAGGGATCTTAACCTCTTTTGCTCCCGGCTCTCAGTGGACATATGGGACATAAACCAGCAGTTGTGCACACAGTTGACCAATATACTATCATATTTCCCACAATAATCTCTTTTCCTACCTCCATTAGCATTTCAGAGGCTCCTAGTCCTCATCTCCCACTGTTACTGGGCTGGGTGGTCAGTGAGTAGGGGGAAGAGCAAGATAGCCAGCAGGAGAGTTTCATTCTACAAGACTGACTGAGGGAGAGGAGAAGCGTGCTCACATAAAAGGGAAGCAAGCTGTGACCTAGGCTTACAGCCAAATGGAGCAAGTGGCAAGGTTGGGCAAGGCAGGGAAGGTGTAACTATGAAGAAGTCTGGGACAGGGGCAGGGCCAGGGAAGTGGCTAGAGTCCACGTTTCCCCGCCATCACCACCATATGGACAGGATAGGAGGACACTGAACTGGAGCTGGGAATAGGGAGGGCATAGGGACTGTGAGAACTTCAGTAGCCCCAAACACAGCAGGGGCTCTGTGACCAGCTGGGGAAATTGTGAGATACAGAATCAAGGAACAGAACGGTCTAGGAGTCTCCAGTGCCACTTAAATATTAAAGGATATGAGAGCTCCCTGATGACTCCTGGTAATGAGGGAAAGGTCCAGGGTCTCTGCCCTGCTTCTGGAACTCGTCTGGCAAACCACAGCCTTGGAGGTCCTAGCTTTTGGTTGGCTGCTGTATGGGAGTGCAAAGGGTAGTGACTTCAATGAACCTAGTTGGGACTTCTTAGTACAGAGGAAACAGGCCAACTAAGGTGACTTCTGGGATGGAAAACTGTTTTGCTTAGGTTGCCACCAGCAGAGGCTTGTGTTTTTCTTTTTCCAGGATGATGGATGAACAGCCACCAGCCCCAAAGTCTACCCTTGTGTTGTGACAGGTACAAGCTTCCTCAGCACATGCCCTGTCCCAGATGCCTGGAGCCAGAGAAGATGATTAGTGAGGGAACCCAGGGCCATTCACCATCCACACATGATCATTTCATCACCCTTAGATTCACCCACACCCAGCCCATGACCTCACTGACTGAAAATGCTAAGGAAATGTTTGTTGCTGAAGAAATGAATAGGTGAATAAATGAAGCCTAGCAGTTGGTACTGCATGATATCGGATTCTTTTAGACACATCTTTTGAGCATAGGTCCCCAGTGCAGGGCCATACAAGAGGAAGCTTTGTCTTTTACTGACAAAACGGGGTGATTTCAAGTCAAGGCACTACAGGGCCTACTTTGTGGTGATGCCTGAGCATTGTGATAAGACAAATCTCCTGCTTGACCAGATGTCCATTCCTTCCAGCACCATGGAGCTGTGGCATGGCTGCTGTGCTGGCTGAAGGACCCTCATTTAAAAATAGGACCCTCACTCAAAAATAATATTAAACAGCCTCTGCTTGAATTAAAAAAATTTCGAGCTTCCCAGGTAATGCTGACAGAGGCTCCAGAAATTGAAACAGTACAAAAGCCACAAAGTCAGGATGCCCGGAGGGCTATCTGAAAGCAACTGATTAACCACTGAATGTCCCAGCTCCGGACATAGCTGATAGGACAAACAACAGGTTAACCTAAAAGTAAGCAGAGATAAGCCGATCAAATGAAGGATCAGAAACTGTAGAAATTCCTAAGAGTAAGCTAGTAAAAATTGAACCCGTACTAACCCCCTCCCCTTTGAAAAATTTTGGGGTTTTGCCTTTAAAAGCTAGGCTCACAAAGAAAGAGCAACTCTCCTCCCCGCCTTGTTTCGGCGTGGTGCTGTGGACGAGAATACCGAGCTACTTGTATTACGCGTGTACTGAATAAACCTTGCTGTTGCATTCTGGACATCCTCGGTCTCCGGTGGTCTTTTTGGGGGTCCCAAATCTGAGCATAACACTGGCCACACTAGCAGCCAGCTCTACCCCATTCTTTCTCACCTAGGGGCCTCACAGCTTCATCAGTTCTGCAAAGGTAGCTGTCTGGGTCTACACATTTAGGGTGTCTCCTGCTTCCTTGCACCAATGACAGTGGATTCCTTCCTCCCCAAGATGTCCCCAGTGTCTTGTGTTATAGGTTCAAATTCTGGGTCCTTCCTATTTCCTGGAGTCTAAAAAACCTGGGTTGAAAACCTGTTGTAGAATACTCTCCTACTGCCCTTGATCAGAACACCTGTGACTACATGCAAGTGACCCTCCAGCTCCAGCTCACTGACTGGATTCCCTCATAGAAGGAGGGGTAGGCTCACAGGACCCTCACTTGAGATTGCAGCTACTCCCTTCTGCACCTGCTGTTAAGGACATGCTAAAGTATATAGACTAGGGAAAGTTAACCAAAGGGAGGGACTCCATCTATGCAGCTATCAAGAAGTCATCATTATGCTGGGTAAGAGTTTCTGGAGGTGTGACTGCCTGCTTAGTGGTCACCCATGCTCTTGTAAGTAACCCCTCATTCATACTCTGAGTAAGCCCAATAAAGGAATTGGTCCTCCAATTTGGATTTTGGTGGAATTGTGCTTTGTTTGGGAGACTCCATAAGGAGGGAGGATGCTTGCTTTTATCTCCCCAGGTAAAGAGTTCTTATAGCAAACTCACATGCCTTTCTAGCTTATTCTATTAATTACTTCCCTTTTACTGTGATAGAGCACCATGACAAAAAGCACCTTAAGGGAGAGTTTCTTTGGCTTATGATTCCAGAGGGATAGAGTCCATTATGGTGGAAAAGGCATGACAACAGTCAGCGAAACACGGAGGCAGGGGCAGGAAGCTGATGATCACATTTTTATCCATACATTGGAAGCGGAGTGAAAACAGAAAGTTGGTTCATCCTATAAAACCTTAAAGATTGACCCCAGTGATGTACTTCCTCTAATAAAGTTCCACTTCCTAAAGATTCCATAACTTTTCCACACAGCACCATCAACTGAGGACTAAGTGTTCCAATATTTGGGCCTATGAGGAATGTTTCTTATTCAAACTACCACACTTTTATGTTATGTTTGAGCTCCGTTGTTGGCATCTATAAAATAGGAAGATCTAAATGGCACCAGGGTAACTGAGGCCTGTGTACAACGACATATACTAAGTGTTTGGCACAAAAGTGATTCTTACCTAGGAAAGGCAGATTCCCTGCTCTGGGAAGATAGTGGCTGTATCTTCTTTGCTCACTACTGTGTCCTTGCCTGGTGCTCTACAGCTAGCCTGGTGCACAGTGGACAATAGGAAACCCTGTTAAGTAAGCTGCTGTTGTGGGGCTATGCTCGATTAGGTGTGTTCTCCAAACTTGGCAGGGCTGAGCTCAAAAGCTTCAGATGGTTCTGAGGAAGAGGTGCAGGGGCTGATAATCTGGGCAGTGGTTTGGAAAGTACCTACCATCAAGACCAATTGCTTTTAGAACTAGTGTGGAGAGACATCCATTCTTTCACCTGCCTTCCTGGTCCAGCACTGAGAATATCTGTGTACCTGGCTGCCTTCCTGTTTCAGCACTGTCCACAAGATGACTGTTTCCAGCAATCTAAGCAGAGCTGGGCTGAACTCAGTCAGGTTTTGCCCTTTCCCCCATGATTTGCCTAGTGTAAGACGGATTTTCTAAATGGTCTTGTTAAATAAAACACAAAGGCAGAGATAGGGGTGAAAGTCTGACAGAGATCAGAGGAATTAGGAACAGCTACCAGCCTCACCTTAGACTGCCACCACAGCTCCCAAAATGGAGAGTGAGTGACTTCCTTATATCTCCACATCAATATCCCTTTCTGTTCTGTTCTCCCATTGGCTCTTTCAGCCTAGCTACATCACTTCCTCCTGTCGCCCATCTGTCACTTCCTGCCTGTCTGTATAGACCTCCAGAATTCTATGGTTGATGCTGGGATTAAAGGCGTGTGTCTCCACGCTTGACTGTTCCTAGTGTAACCTGGAACTCACAGGGATCCAGACAGACCCTGCTTGCTAAGTGATAGGATAAAGGTCCTGTGCTAATTTTGCAAGGCTAGTGGCTGACCTTGTTCCTCTGATCTTCAGATAAATTTTATTGGGGGACATAGATAAAATACCACCACAGCCTAGTAACCCACATTTGTGGTCAGACATTAGTCTGACTATCCCTGTATTGGCTGGTGCTAGTGTTTTCAGTGTTAGTAAATACAGATACAGGATACCAGTTCAATATGAATGTCTGGTAAACAACAAATAGGTTTTTTTTTAGTATAAGAATACTTCATGAAATCTTTGGAACATACATACACTACAAGATTATCCATTGTTTATCTAAAAAACAAATATAATCATTCTCCTGCCTTTTCTCTGGCAAGCCTAGCTGGAGCTTGTCCATCTGCTAGAGACTGAAAGGGAATAAACCCTAGGTGTAGAGTAGGAGAAACTGCTGCCACCAAAACCATTTTGAATTGTCAAAACAATGGTGTTAGTTATTGTTTTTCTTTGCGTGTCAAACAAGCATTCCATGTCACTCAAAAGAGAACTGAGAGGTGGATTTCAGCTCTCTGGCTTGCTTTGTTAATATTGAGCCTGAATATGCTTTGATTCTCTTCAGTGCCCCTGTAAATACTTGGTGCCTATTTGAGTGAGGTATGTAGCAGTCATTTGCCTCTCCAGAAGGTACTGTTTTGCTGGACAACTTGTATACTCCCAGTTCAAAGACTACTTAATTATGTCACCTGAGCTACAGAGCAAGGAAAGAAGAGCTAAGATAGCTAATATATAGTTAATACCTCTATTAGAATTTTCTCCATTACACAGCCTCTAATTTTCACAGTAACTCTGATAGACCATGGTATTGTGATCATTTTAAAGATGAAGAAACTGAAGCCCAGACAGAAAAAAAATCTTGAAAAGTGAAGTTCACCTCCAAACTCTGTTTTCAAAAATCCAGTGCCCAAATACCACCCCCACTCTGTTCTGTGAGTCATATGCCAGAGGGGTTGCTCTCTTCCTGCTCTGTGCCTCAGTTTCCCCATTCATTCATTGAAGAGTATTGAAGAGGTGAGCCCTAGGAGTTATGAACTAGTGCCCTCTCATTTCCCTTTCTTCCCTCAGCTAATGCTGGCCCATTCTTCATGACCCAGCTCAGGGATCACATGATCCTTCTTCCCTGCCTTTGGGGCTCAGGGAAAATTCAGCACCTCCTTATGGGTTCCTTATCCTTCTTAGAGTGGTGTTTTTGCTGCTTTCAGTACATCTGTCTCCCCTACTTGGCTGGAAAAAATTTGTCTCCCACTCTGTTGTGTCCCATCAGTGCACAATGCTTTTCTACCATTTCTTTGCATCCCTCACTCGTTACTTCCACGCCTCAGCTTCAATGTCACTTCCTTGTAGAGGACTTTGTTGACCTCTCTGAGATAAAACTGACCCATGAAGTGATGCATTTGCTTTGCATTAAAATGAAATTCACTGAATACTAAATCAACTATTTAAATATACAATGTGTTGGCATTTGGCACTTTTACAAAGCTGTGCAGCTATCATTTTGGTCTAGTTTAAAGACATTTTTATCTTTTCAAAATGAGACCCACACTCATTAAGCAGGCACTCCATATTCCTTTCTACTCCAGTCTCTGGCACCCTCTAAGTTGCCCTCTGTTTCTATGGAAATTACATATAAATGAATTCATGTAATAGACTGTCTTCTGTCTGGCCTTTTCTGCTTAGTATAATGTTTTAAAGGGCCAATAGAGTCGGATTAGGCACCAATGCTTCCTTTCTTTTTCTAGCTGAATATTATTCTGTTGTATAGATAGACCACATTTTGTCCATTCACCAGTTGCTGGAGATTTGGAGTTTTTTAACCTCTTGCCTGTTCTACTATGAATGCTACTGATATGAATATAGGTACAGAAGTTCTGGTGTGAATATAATTTTTCAGTTACTTTGTGTATATACCTAGGAGATGAATGATCACATCAAATGACAACTCAATCTTCATCTTATTGAACAACCACAAAAACATTTTCTAATGTGGCTGCACACTTTTTCCTTCCTATCAGAAATTTACTGTTGTTCCAGTCACTATGCACCTTTCAATGTTATTTGCCATTCTTATTCCATACAGTCAACTAAGTGTACTGTGGTACCACACTGTGTCATTCTCTTTTGGGGGAGAGGTTTCCTCCTTGAATGATGGCTCATTTGAGTGCTCATGATGGCTCATGAGGTCAGAGATCTCATCTGGCTGTTCTGAGTTCCATCTTCAGCTCCTCCTCACATGGTGACACAGCTGATACCTGAGTAAACATATTCTCACTGAATGAATCCTTGGCACCCATGCCAGGGATTGCCACAGTGAAGGCCCATAGTGGCTACGTGTTACATGTTTTTGGCTCAGTGGCCCTAGGACACAGCCCAGACCCAAAGGGTGAAAGGTTATCAGGACCATCCAAATGACAGGACTCTAACTGTGTGGGCTCAGCCTCAGCGTAGCAGACCTTTTCCCAAGAGACTCAGGCAGGAGATCTGCAAATGACAAGGGTACTTGGTCTCAGTGGCATTGAAGCACTGCCTTTTTCTATTTGGTTCTCCCTATAGAAGCCTGTTGGGAGGCTTCACCTAGTCAACTCCTATTGCCCCTTTGGATCTGGAGACCAGACTCTGGAAACTGAATCTCTTCAGATGTAGCTTCTAGCAATTGGCATCTATTGCACACAGCCTCAGAGGTGAGGAAATCCATCCACTGCCTGCTGGGGAAAGAGAAAGCTTGATGGGAACATGTGATACTTGAGTTTCTATCCTATCTTCTGTGGTGCTTTTAGAATGGGGCATTGTGGGGCTTGAAGGCTGCTGATCCTAGGTCTCTGCTCCTTGACATCAGTCACAGTCATTAACACACATTCTACAGTTTTTTCCCAGGACAGCCTTCAGAGAACTCTTTAATGTTTTCTCAAAATGTTAAGCATGGAAATACCGTATGGCCCAGAAATTCTATCCCTCAGAATTAACTCCAAAGAACTAAAGCATGTATTCAGTTCAAAACATCAATGTCCATAGCAGCACTATTTACAACTACCAAGAGGTAGAAACAACACAAATGACTAACAAACAGATGAATGGAGAAAATATGCTATTGCCACACAACAGACTATATTATTCAGCCATATAAAGGCTTGCTGCAATGATATATAGCTGCAATATGGATCTTGTGCTAGTTAGTTTTTGTTAACTTGACACAAGATACAATCACCTTGGAAGAGGGAATCTCAATGGGGGAACTGCCTCCATCAGCTTGACCTGTGGGAAAGTATTTGGGGATGTATTTTACTGATTAATGATTGATGTGGGAGAGCCCAGTACACTGTAGATAGTGTTACCCCTGGGCAGGTGATCCTAGATAGCATAAGAAAGCAAACTGAGCAAGTAAGCAAGCCATTGTGATGAAGCTGGTAATGTAGTGTTCCTTCATGGTTTCTGCTTTATTTCCTGCCTCCAGCTTCCTATTTTAAGTTCCTGCCTTGGCTTTCATCAGTCATGGGCCATGATGTGAATGTAAACTAAATAAACCCTTTTCTTCTTTAGTTGTTTTTGGTCATTGTTTTATCACAGAAACAGAAAAGCAAACAAGGACAATGGATGACACTCAGAACAGTATCCCATCTAACAGAATCTAGATACAAAAAGTCACATTATAATTCCACTTACAGGAAATGTCCAGAATGAGAAATCTATAGAAGTAGAAAGCAGATTAGTGGTTGCCAAGGGCTGGAGGGTGAAGTGCTAGGTAGCTGCTAGGTGGGTGCAGGGTATCCTTTTAGGTGATGGAACTGTTTCAGAACCAAGTAGATATGTTTGTTGCACCATGCTGTATTTGTACTAAATGGCACCAAATTACACACTTTAAATGTTAGTTTTATGATATGTGAATTTACTTCTCTTTTAAGAGACAGTCCTCTGTACCTAATTCCCATTTAGGCCTCAAGATTGAAATCCCTAATTACGGATCAGTTTCAGACAAAGGCAGAAAACAGTAGATAGGTTCATGCCAGGAATTACTGGGTTTTGGCACAAGTGTCCACTCAGTTCACATAGGACCCCAATGTTCTGTTCCAGTATAGCATTTTCCCCTTTGAGATGAGTAGCCAAATCAGTAGCATTGTTTGTATCCATCCTGAGCCAGTCTCCAGAAATGATGTAATGAGACATTCCTATGTTCTTTCACATCTGGATGGCCCCTGAGAAGGGGCTGCACTGAGCCAAAGTGTGGTGTGGTTGCCACTTACTCTGGCAGTGAAAAGCAGCAATTGACAGCTCTTTTAGAAGATGAGCTTTGCCACTTCAGAAAGGACTCTCTTCTTTAGGTCTCCAGTATAGAGAGTTGTCCACAAACTTGGTCTAGTCTAAGAGGTTATTCAGGTGAGCCATGCTTCTACAATCAGTCTGGCTGTTTGCTAAGGCTTCTGTAAACTGCTAAAGACCTCAAAAAGAGCAACTAAACTTCAGGCGGCAAGCCTCATCACAAAGAAGGTCTCAGAGCTTCACTCTGGCCAGGACAACACCTTCATTATGATCCAGATCCCAGAAGAATCTTCAGGACAGCCTTGAATCTAAAGTCTCACAAAGCTAGGCTGCTGCTTTTGCTCACAGTGACATGGGTTTCAGGTTTCCAAAAGTCATTTTGGAAGCATGTAGAAACTAATTCATCATTTCCAGATCCTTCACTCATACCTCTTAATGTTAGAGAGGGCTCTGTAATGCACAGATCCAAATACACTCGGTTCTGCTTAAAGATCTCCTAGGTCTTTCAGTGGCTTTCTGTATCAAGCACAAGCATCTGAGCATAGCTTATAGAGCATTTGTGAATCTCTGCTTCTTCCTACTGGTTCCGACATTGTTGCCTTAAGCTCTCTCATCAAATGAGGCTGACAATGTTCTAATCAGGACCTGCTTGGAGAAGCAGGGACTGGCCTTGCTAAGGCAGGCTCTAGAGCCCAAAGGACAGGGAGGTGCAGGTTTCTGTGAAACACTAAAATCTACTCAGGATTTCAGGCTTTGGGACATTGGGTCAGCATTCCAAACCCAGAGCAGGTATGCTCTGGTTGTTCTACACTGCCCATGGCAGGCTAGGAGGAAGACTCCTGGACTTGCAGCATCTTAGAATTGTACTCAGAGCCTATCACATTGCTGATGAGCTAATCTTGACAAGTCTTTGCTGATCTCTAAAAAAGAAAACAGTGTGTGTGTGCATGTGTGTGTGTGCGCGCGCGCGTGTGCACGCATGTGCATGTGTATATGTACACTTGTGGGAATGTGTGAGCCATGGTGCACATGTAGAACTGATTCTCCTTCTACCATGTAGGTCCCCTAGGAATTCAGGTTGACTTGGCAACAAATACCTTTCCCTGACATGCCATTTCTTTGGCCCCCCCTTTCCTGATCTTTGTCATGCTTTTCTGGCCTTTGTCAATCACCTAAGCTGCAATGCCTTTATGTAAGCCACCCAACCCCATTTTTAGAAAGGGTAGATAGCACAGTCTACCCTCAAACTTGCCAGTGACCTTCCTGACTTAGTCTTCTGTGTACTGAAATTACAGGTTATGTGCCAAACCCAGAGCTTATGTTTACTTAAAAATTAAATTTAATAATGAAAGTTATGGACTAATAACAGGAAATTCAAAGATATGGTAGACCCAACTACTGCCTTACTGCCACCCATAGTGTTCATACAAATCTTGGTACCCGCTGTGTTACTAATGTGACTGCAGATAGACATTGTGACTATATGATTTCTCATTTAATAGCACTAGAGGAGAGAGCCAGAAAAGGTCTCAATTGAACCATTTATTTCACTTGCTCATCCCTGGATCAGTGACAGAAGAAAATGACACACATTGTTCAGCTTAAACCTAGGTTCCTGCATTTTATTAGGACCCATGTGTCACCAGTCCAGTCCTTACTTACACCTCAGGCCAAGTCAGGCTGTTCCTTCTCAGGGCTTCTCCAGCCCCCATGCTTCCTCTGCCACAGCACTACAGTTAATATGTACTCAATGAGGATTCGTTGCTGTCAGTTCTGGGAGGTCAGGGGCTGCCTTGGGCCCTCTGCAGCCTCAAAGACTGGACCATAAGAGCTACTATTCATTATTTGTTGAGTAGTGTGGAGAATGAGAAAATGAGTGGGTACAGTTGCCCTGAGTAGCATGGGCAAAGGGATAGGAGTGGAGTTGGGAAAAGCCATTGGTAATAATTAAAATTTAAACTTAATAAGGAAAGTTATGAACTCATATTATAATGAGACAATCAAACATATGGTAGATCCATCTATTACCAAATGCCCAAGATTTTTAGCCTCTTCTTACTTATACCCATAGAGTGAAACTGTTTTTCTTGTGGTGCTTGGTAGACCTTTGTCTAACCCAGCTCTTGTAATACTGAATAATCATAACTGTCCCAAGAGAGCAAAGACATCAGTCATGGCCTCTGTTCTACAATGTAGTACCTGCACACAGTAAGTGTCTAGCAGATGTTTTTCATGTGAATAAATGGATGGTTGGATGGATAAATGGATGGATAGATGGGTGAATGGTTGGGGAAGGAATTGGGGAAATAATGAGCAGGTTGGGAGATGGTGGGAAAAGTTGTAGGAGCAAGTCTTATGATAGGAAGGTGTAGAGTTTCCTGCCTATAAAGGCCTGGTAGAAGCAGAGTGTGCCCATGTGTGAACACCAAAGCAGCCCAAAGTCCCAGAATCTTTGTCCTAGTGGGCAGCCCTGATCAGCAGCTAGAGGCCAGGCAATCTGGACCCACAGTAGTCCTAAGCCATCTTCCCTCCCTCCCTCACCTTCTGTGCCTGCCTGTCCTTGTCTCACCTTCTAGATTTGGCACACAGTGGTGCCCTTAGTCTGGTTATTAATAATACTCAAGAGTCATGCTAATTAGTACTTGCTCCAGGAACTCTTTCTCAGTGCCAGGCCCTGGATCTCCTTTCAAACATAGCAACCTAGGAATTATACCCATGTCTAGAGGGGCTTTAGATGGAGGTACAGCCAGTGAGGTCCAGCCTAAGAGATATTGGCTCCCTTATTATGCCAAGGGGCACAGAATCTTAGCTGAAGCCTGAGGCAGGGTGTAGTGTAGTCCTCTTTTAAAGGAAGACTTAGATGAGGTCCCCATAGATGAATTAATCACAATGGAACAACTCTGGCTGGGATTTGGGGGCCGGATCATACCTGTTCAGTAGACTTGACAGCCTGTACTTGAATTGCAACTTTCTCACTTAGTGGCCTGGGCCCCGAGCAAGTCAGCTTGGCTCTCAAAGCCCCACTTGTCTCATCTATAACATAAGTGAGGTTATGAGTGAGAGTCCTCAGCTATGTATGAGATGCTTGGGCATGAGTGTCCCATGCACAGGAAGCTCTTGCCCTTTGTTTGGCACCTGACCACTGCTCAGTTACTCTCCTGCTTCCTAAGGGCTCCTTTAGAGTGTAAGTCTGTTCTTTTCTGCAGCTTTCCCCCACTGTCTGTCAACCTTCCCTTTACTGACCCAATTCTCTATCCATCCATCCATCCATCCATCCATCCATCCATCCATCCATCCATCATGAGGTCTTCGTCTCATCATGAGGCAGGTATGATCATTTAGTGTCAGAAGAGCTGACTAAATTAGGCACCTCTCTCCAAGTGCTACAAGATAATCTGTTCACACCTCTCTAGGAGCTATTTAACATAGAACTGGAATACAGTCCCCATACCCCTCTCATTTGTGTAGAGGAGGCTCCAGGGCATTCCCAAATGCTTCTGAGAGAAGATGAGCAATGTGATGCCAGTTTCCTGCTCATTCCCCTTGCCAGGCTCTTCCTAGGCTTCTTTCAGGGCCACAATGGTTAGACTTCAGTCAGCTGGATACCTTCCCTCTACCTTGAACCTAAAATGTCTCTAATATAAGCAGTCACTAAAACCAATGTGAAGAGTATGTGAGTTACAGAAACTACTTGTTAGGAGCGTAACCTGTAGCTTTTATTTTCTGAGTTACCTCTAGTTCACCAGCTTCCTTTGCCATAAGCATAGAAATGGGTGGTGAGGCACATGACAGACAACAAAGGGGCAGCTGTACTCCATCTTCTACTTTAGATCCTTGAATCTGAGCTAAGGGAGCCTGACCATGACAAATAGGGTTCATACACTCACAGGTGCTTACTCCAGGTTGCTAGCCAGACCTGCCAGCTTTGTGGAGGTGCTTTTAGACCTCCACCTATAAGGAACAGTGAATTCTCTAATACTCAAGACTTCAGCCAGTCATGGTGGATCACATCTATAATCCCAGTTCCTCTGGAGGAGGAGGAAGGAAGTTTGAAAGCAGTAGTTTAGTGGTAGAGCACTGGTATGCACAAGATCCTAGGTTCCACCTTTATTACCACCATAAAAAAACAGGAAAAAGAAAAAAAAAAGGAAAGAAAATTCACACCTTCCTCTGAGATGTACCTCCCTCCTCAATTTGTTTTCTTCAATTTTTCAAGCCTCATTACTTTCTAAAAGCAACACCTCCCAGCTCTATACTTTCTCTCCTTAGTGGGCATGCTCTCCTAATCTTGTAGCTTCATAGTTCCTTGAGTTTGCCTTGGCCATGACACTTACCATTCTGAAACATCTTTTCCCTCACAACCCAGTGACCACATACTGTCATTTCTCATAAGTCTTGGCCATACATCAAATGCTCCAGGGATTGAATGAGTTAGTAGACTTCCATTAAGACTATCAAAGTTATAGAGGCTGGGGAGATGGTTCAGAGGGTAAGCGTGCTTTCTGTATAAGCATTACCTAAGTTTGAATCCATAGCACTCATGTAAAAATCCGGGGAAGGTTACTGGGCATGGTAGCACATGCCTTTAATCCAAGGAGGCAGGAGTGGGCGGGTCTCTGTGATTTTAAGGCCAGCCTGGTCTACAAAGTGAGTTCTAGGAGAGCCAGGGATGTTACACAGAGAAACTCTGTCTCAAAATAAACAAAACAATCCAGGGAAAGTTGTGAATGCCTATAACTCCATTGTTGGAATCAGACATGGGTGGATCCCTGAAGCTCACTGGCAGGCCAGCCTAGCTGAAACAGTGAGCTTCCAGTTCAATGGGAGACTGACTCTCTCTCTCTCTCTCTCTCTCTCTCTCTCTCTCTCTCTCTCCTTTCTATTATTATTTTGTAAGTACAGAGCACACATGACATGGTGCATGTGTGGAAGTCAGAGGACAACTTAGATGAGTTAGTTCTCTCCTTTCACCATGGGATTTGGGAATTGAACTCAGTTGTCAGACTTGCATAGCAAGTGCTTTTACTTGTTGAGCCATTTCACTGTCCTTAGAGACTATGTCTTAAATGAATAAGATAGATGTCCTTCTGTGGCTTCCATATGCACACAAATGCAACAATGGCAACAAAAATAGAATATCAAGGTCAGCATAGATGAGTTAAGCCAAAATGCTCAATGTTTCTAGTCCCCCAGGCACAGCCCTGGTATCCCAAGTGGTAGTAGACAGGGCTCATTGCCGGGCATTGGGAAAATTTCAGACTGGGCTGCTACCTAGCAGAGGCTTGTAAGGCTTTGAGCCCTCTCATGGGCAGGAAGCACATGCAGGGCCTGCCAGTATTGGAATGGGGGCAATGGGAAGAAGCAGTTCCAGGTCTGAGGTGGGTGTGGGCATGAGGTGAAGAGTGGTTTGAGTCCTGGGGGCAGTGTGCTCCAGGTACCTCTTGCTCCCTGGGGCAGGGGAAGTGGTGAGCATGTGTTAGTGTTAAATGGCATCCTGATAGAGGACCAGGCCTATGTAATCTAGAATCCATATAGCCTTTGACTTTTCTTCCTACAGGGCCAACTTTACTCTAAATTTTTGGGAAAGGCTATGTAACATGAAAACTATTTTATTATGTTTAAACAAACTTGGGTATATTGTATATTAGGATGAACGTTTCAAATGGGGTTTTAAGCTAGAGCAGTGATTCTCAACCTTCCTAATACTATGACCCTTTAATACAGTCCCTTATGTTGTAGTGACCCCCAACCATAAAATTATTTTAGTTGCTACTTCATAACTGTAATTTTGCTACTGTTATGAATTGCAATATAAATATTTATGGAGATAGAGGTTTGCCAAAGGGGTTGTGAACTTTGAGCTAGAGTATAAAGATTCAAAGGGCAACTTTGGTCATGGAGATGTAGCTCAGTGATATATGGTACTTGCCTAGAGTGGGCAAGGTGCTGGATACAATTCCAGTACCAACAAACAAAGCAAAGGACAGAATCAAAAGAAGACAAAAGGATGGTCCTCATGGTCTACATCTCATTCCTCCCAGTGGCTAGAAGACCCTGCTGAAGAAGTTGATTGGCTAGTGGATCATAGACATTCCCTAGTCTCCCTTATACCCTCCTCCTTACACAGGAAAAGGAAGCCAGCTCTTGAACTGCATGAACCCAGTCATATACAATTTCCCTCCAGCTTCTTGTCAACTACAAGAGAAATTCAGAAGCCTCTGGGTTTTTATGTAGGAGAGGCTCCAGGAGAAATGTGATGTGGATACCGTGTGCTGATATTGCCAGTCTCAGAGAAATACCCCTCTTCTCCCTCCATAGCCATCTCAACTTCTGGGTCAATCTTCCCAGCCTGGCCACTACATGACCTCAAGAGATGGGCTGACTGTAAGCGACAGCCTGTTCTTCTGAGTTGGCCTAGCTCTGGAGTCTGGTGATGTTCATCTTCTCTGGCTGCTGCAACCAAGTACTACAAACTGGGGACTTAACCACAGACATGCATTGGCTCCCAGTTCTGAAAGCCAGGGTTCTGAAATGAAGACATTGGCAGGGTAGGTTCATTCCAAGGGCTGGGCACGAATTTGTTCCATGCTTCTGTCCTAACTTTCTGGTAGTGTTTGCTGTTCTCCACTTTTGGGTAGTATAACTGTAATTCACACATGGTATTGTCCCTGTGTCCTTTACTGTTTAGAAGGACACCGGTCATGTCACATTTAGGACCCACCCTGTTCCACTTGACTTTGTTCTAACTTAATTGATTTTTATCTGAAAGACCCAATTTTCAAATAAATTAATGTTCTGAGATACTGGGAGGAGGGGTTGAACATCATCATGTTTAGGGAGACAAATTCAAATAATAACAGAAATGGAGAGAAAGTCAACTCAAGTTTATGGGATGCCACAAGGCAAATATCTATTAAAATAAGCTGGTGTTTTTCAAATTTTGCCACTAGGCCTGCCTGGTTGAACACAGCCAGGTGCATGCAGACTCTTAGTTTGCATTCCCACAATGCCATGAGGAATGAAACATTGGACAACTGCCTCTGGTGCCACCCATCCAGGGTATCTTTGCTCAGGTCATTTACTACTGTTTCATGTGCCTCTATCCCAGTTCCTGTAAGTTTCCTTCTCATAATCTTGGTCAAGTCCAAAGTAGTTTTGAGCTATAAGTGCTAACTTTAGTTCTATATAGCCTTTCTCCAAGTAGGAAGCTTAAGAGTCCCCATGATTTTTTCTGAAGAAGCCCAGTGTGCCCTTAGTGATTCTCTGAGTCTGTTCTCCATGGCACTTTTACCACATTTCACTGTCCCACCCACTTGTAGCATTCCCTGAACTGAGAAAGATTTTGTTCTGGCCACGTGTCTGGATTTGTCAGAAGCCTCCAGATTGTGTCCTGAAGGAAGATTGCTTTGGGGACCATGTGGAGCCTCATTTGGCACAGTCGTGTCAGTCATAGCCCTGAGTTTCTATTATTGCCATTTCTGCATGCTAACCACATACTTATTTTAGACTCCTCTTAGGAAAGCATGCTCCCATTTAATTCCTTTCAGCCCCACATTCACACTGCACTAACCTATTTATATTTAACAGTTTGAGCACTGAAGTGCCTTGATTAGAATAGTCAGTTCTATATCAAGAAATAGCCTTCCCAGGAATACAGACTCTAGCCAAGTGTCTGGATGTCAAGAAAACAGCTAGACCTCTTGGTACAGCCACATCCTCCTGGAATATAGCACAGCTGTGTGTAGGAGAATGTTTTGTTCAGGTCCCGCCAGGCCCCACGGGGTCCAGCCAGGCCCCGCGTTCCTCTGGCCTGGTGGTCCCACAGCCGCTTATAAAATAATCACTCAGAAGCTTATATTAATTGTAACTGCTTGGCCATTAGCTCAGGCTTATTACTGACTAACTCTTACACTTAAACTCAGCCCATTTATATTAATCTATATTTTGCCACATGTTCCGTGGTTTTACCTGCGTCCCATTACATGTTGTTCCTTGGGCAGCTGACTGGCATCTCCTGACTCAGTCTTCCTCTTCCCAGAATTCTCCTTGTCTGCTTATCCCGCCTATACTGCCTGCCTGGCTACTGGCCAATTAGCATTTTATTTATCAACCAATCAGAGCAACACATATTCACAGCGTACAGAAAGATATCCCCATCAGCTATGGGTGGTGGGTGTGCCAATCTTGCCATGGCAAAGAATGAAATTGATTTTGGTCAGATTCTTTTAGAGGGTTTTTAATGGGAGACATGGCAGCTCAAGGTACAAGTTTGTCCATATTTGTAGTGATCTTTGTGGTACTAGGTACACTTAAGGACTATCAGGAGCATGTGATGATAAGATGCTAGTGGCTGACACTCACTGAGCATTAACCATGTGCCAGGCATGGTCCAGCTGCTTTCCCTACAGTAGGAGATCTCACTTGATCCTTGAAGCCACTTTCTGGGATCACTTTTTTTAAGACTTATTTTTATACCCATAGATGATCAAAATGCAGAGAATAAGTGTTAGTGATGTCACACCCTCTCTCCAAGGCTCAGAGACTATCATAGAAGAGGGGTAGAAAGGCTGTAAGAGCTATAGGTCAGGGAGGACTTGAGTGAATCTTGTTTGGCATGGCAGGAACACTGTCCTCATGAACTCACAGCAGCTGGGGTTGCCTAGACAAGACCTGCACAGTATCAGGATAGTCAACATTCTAGCATGGAGGGGTGAGTAGCTCAGTAGTCTCTACTCCTAACTTACAATTGATGTCTTCTGGTAGTGGGTAGTCAGTTTTCTTTAAGGATATGGCCCCTGGTAGGTTGACCATTCTCCAGTGGATGACCCCATACCCAAGAGTATACGGGAAGCACAAACTAGAGCTGATGATGATATGTCAAATAACAAAAGAAGACATGAAGTTAGCAGGAGGTTGGGAGGTGGGGTGGATCTGGGAGGAGTTAATGGGACAAGTCGGGGGTCAATGTAATAAAAACACATTATATGAAATTTTCAAAGAGTTAAACATTTAAAAAGAAGTATATGTTCTTAAAAGTTTAAAAGTAACTTGTCTTTATTGTTTTAAAATTGTTGTATGTATGTTCATGTGAGTGCAAGTGTGAGGCTGGTCATATTAAGTTAGTTCAGCCATCTGTAGATGGAGGGTGGGAGGAAGTAAGTGGCTGTGAGATGGGTGAGTTAGTAAGTAGCATCAGTGAGGCTTAAACCTAGGAAGTCTGCCTCTAGAACCATGGAACAGAAGCACCCCCCTGAGTGAAGTGTTTCCACTAGAGGGAAAGTAAGATTTAACCAAATGACTAATGCACAGGAAGGGATTGAAAGTTGCCCAAGTTCATAGATCAGGAGATAGAGCCAGCATAATTTTACTAGTTACCACTGTAGGAGTTGGGGAGGGCTTGTTGAAGGCCCCTTAGGGACTACTTTTGTAGGGGAACACTTTGGGTAAAATCCACCCTGCTAAAGAACCCCTCTGGTATGAGAGAGGTCCTCACTTTTGTAGGGGAACACTTTGGGTAAAATCCACCCTGCTCATGGACCCCTCTAATATGTGAGAGGTTCTCACTACTGCTCCTTCAAGCACACCTTCAGTAACAGCTGTCAGAGGTGGTTGGCAGAGTGGGAGCAGAGTGGTGGGAGAAAACAACAATGTGGCCTGTGGCAGAGGTCAGCTTCTGAGCCTCCATTGCAGATGATGCTTTATCTCTACCAGCTGTCCCTTTCTCTCTATGAGTGCATCATAGATCATTGTATTTCCCAAGCCCTCCTGGGTCTCTCCTGCAGCCAGAATCTGAGTTCTTGATGAGCACAGGAGGACTCTTTTCTCTCCTGGGCCTCAGATGCATGGTATGACCCTGAAAACCCAGGGTTGGGCTTCTGAGTAAGGAACGTCACAGTCAGAGTGCTCACTGCCCCTTTCTTTGTGACCTCTTCTCAGCTATTCTTCATATTCCTTTGATTTTTGCTTTATTATCATGCTAATATACACATAACCAGAGCCTACCATTTTAACTACTAAAAGGTTACTAAAAGGTATCCAATTCAGTGACATTTAGAACATTCTCAACACTATATGATTATCATTACTGCCTAAGCACAGGCCACTTGCATCACCACCAATACCACCACCACCAACAACAACAATAACAACACCCCTCCCAAAAGGAGATCTCACAACCATTAACTTTGGTTCTTCTATACCTTCTACTGCCTACCCTGGTAACTGCCGATTTGCTTCAAATCTGTATGGTTTTGCCTCTTGTGGGTATTTTATATAAGTGGAATCAGATAATAGGTGGGTTTTCATGTCTGCCTTTTCCCATGTAGTATGTTGTTTTCAAGGCTCATCCACATTGTAGCATGCACCACTACCTCATTCCACTGTGTGGATGAATAATGTTTCAATGCATGGATATGATATGTTTGTACACTTATCCATCCATCTATCAATCATATTTGGGTTGTTTCCTCCTTTTCACTATTGTGAATAAAGCTGCTGTTAATATTTGTGTGCAAGATTTGTTTAGATACTATTTGCAGTTCCTTTGTATATATGGCTGCAATAGAAACTGCTGGATCATATGGTCATTCTATATTAATTTATTGAGGAGCTGCTAAATGGTTTTCTATACTGGCTGCACCATTTTGCATTTCTGCCAGTGAAGTACAAGGGTTCTAATTTTCCTCCATCCCTGCCAACACTTATTTTTTTCTCTTTTATCTTTTTCTTTCCTAATAACTTCTACTCTAATGATTGTGAGGTGGTATCTCATTGTGGTTTTGATTTACATTTCTTTAATGTGGTGAATATATTTTTGTGTGCTTAGCACATTTGCATATCTACTTTGGAGAAATGTCTAAAGTCCTTTGCCCATTGGGTTGTTTGTATTTTATTATGGCATTATTCCTTCTCTTTTGAGCCATGTCTGAGAGCAGAAGCAAGGACTGCCTCTTTCAGGAAAATGCCATTGTTAGGGAGTTCTCCTGAGAAAATTACCTTCCCTGATCCTGGCTGCTATAACCACACAAGGCTATATCTTCTGCCCTATGAAAACCACTGAGAAAGTTGAAGGAGAGGCTATAAGCTTGCAGAGGTGTCTCTACAATGAATATTTCTATGTCTTTCAAGTAATTTTTGAAACCCTTGAAAATTATTCTGTGCTTACTCAAGGACAAAAGTCATGCCCAATCTTTACACTGGGTACACTTGTCACCTATCAACCTATTGCTGTGTATGTAATATATGCCAGGAACCATTTTCATACAGTAAGGAAACACTGATGGGAAAAGAAAAGCACAAACCTTTATCCACATTGAGGTTTTTAAAGTCTAATTCATTAATTGAGACAGGATCTCAGTATGTAGCCCAGGTGGCATGGAGCTTACTCCATAGCCTGGGATGGCACAGAAGTCATGATCTTCCTGATTCAGACTCCCAAGTGCATGGATTACAGGTATGTGTCACTATACCTAATTCTTATGGAATTTATATGCTGGCAGGGAGATGAACAATAAACGGGCAATAAATAAAACTCCCAAATGGAAAATTAATATGATGTGAAATATTATGGTAGAAAGTAAATAGGTTAACTGGTTAGAAAAGCCCTTGATTAGATACAAGGAAAACAAATATGAATGTCATAAATAATGCAGTGGTGTGAGGGTGTAAAAGAGCATCAGGCTTAGAAGTCTTAGGTGCAAATGAGCCTGGCACATAGAGAAACAAAAAAGCAAGCCCAAGTGCCTAGGTAATGCTGGGAGTAGGATGGTGATAGCTGGGAAGATGAAGTAGGAGGAGCCCGTGGAGTTTTGTAAGTCATCTGGATCTTTCTAGAGAAGAGATGATTTTGGCAGGGATAGGACTAGAAGCAGAAAGACAAATTTGGATTCAGTCCTTGGTTGAATGTTGACCTTGCTTCCCCAAAATAGGTCTACTTAGAACCTGTGAATGGTACCTTATTTGAGAAACTGTGCTTGGAAATGTTATGGGGCCAGTGATCTTGAAAGAACATTCTGGATTGTTTGGGTGCACCTGTGTCCAGAAGGGCCTGAATGGTTGTTCTACAAACAGAAAGAGACCATAGATGCCAGTGCAGACTACTATACCCAGCAAAACTTTGAATCACAATAGATGGAGATAGAAAAATATTCAATGATAAAACCAAAGTTAAGTAGTATCCATCTCCAAATCTAGCTCTACAGAAGGTGCTAGAAGGAAAACTTCAATTGGAAGAGGTTAAATACACCCAAGAAAACAGAAGAAATAAATTATCCTAATCAAATCAAAAGAGAGGAAGAATAACCCACACCATAAGAACAAAATAACAGGAATCAACAAACACTGTTCATTGATCACAGACTAACAGAATACATTTTAAAATAGGATTCATCCTTCTGCTGCATCCAAGAAATACACCCTAACATCAAGGATAGACATTACCTCCAGGTAAAAGGATAGAAAAAGATATTCCAACCAAATGTTTTTAAGAAGCAAGCTGGGGTAGCCATTGTAATATCTGACAAACCAAAATTGATCAGAAGAGAAAGGGAAAGACACTTCATACTCATCAAAGGAAAAACCTACCTGTGTGTCACACAGTCTGTATGTGTTTCTTTTATTTTTTTTTCTTTAGCTCTTTTTTTTTTTTTGATTGTTTGTTTTGTACCATTCTGGTCTATTTGTCTTCATTTTACCTCATTTGATTTTATTATTATTCTTAGATGCCTGTTTGTATTCTAATGAGAAAGAGAAATAAAGGGTGTGGATTTGGGCAGGTGGGGAGAAGTTGAGGGGGGAATTGTAACCAGAATATATTTTATGAAATAAATCTATTTTTGACAAAAAAACAAACAAGCAAACAAAACAAACAAATGAACAAATAAAAAAGGACTTCCTTCGCCAGAGCTGGCTATTGGACATTCACAGCATTCTGGTATCATGGCTTAGGGTTATGGGGTCATGGGTAAGAGCATAGGCTTTGAACTTTTACCTTTTGAATTAGACCTTCCTAGTTGAGGGATTTTGATCAACTCCTTTAGGTTTCCCAGGGTAATACTATCAGAAAGCAGCTCAGATTCAAGGCCTTCATCCTTCCTACACCATATGGTTCTGTATTCACCAGAGAAAATGTAAAATATCAAGAAGAAAACATAACATGTTTGATACAAGGATACAAGGATGTCGTTTGAAAAAGAGTGATTTTGGGGGTTCTATCTGCTGTCCACTCATTTCTAGCTCCTGCAGCCTGGGTTTGAGAGACTATAGAATGTTTCTTGGGCTCTGCTTCTGTCTTCTTTGCAACCCTTGGGTAGCTTGTCCTTGGCATCTATCAGCACCTTTTGTGGGGCCTGGAGGCCAGTCCAGTTTAGCTCTGTGCTGTGCATCAAGGGTATGAGGAGAAGCTTCCTTTGTTAGACTCTGTAGGATTCTCCTTTCACTATCTCAGGAAGGCTGGCTATGGTTAGATTTTAACGGTGCAGTTTATCAGACATCCATTTAAAATACTCATCCTGGGGCCTTGTGCACACTCAGAGACCAGTATAGATACCTGGACTGGTATTAAGGAAAACTTCAGGGGGAAAAGACACTTTAGTGCAAAAACAAATCATCTCTCAGGTGAGGGTTCCAAATAATGATGGTGAACTCAAAAGGAAAGCACAGCAATATGTCTGACCATGGCAGATATATTCCCCAATCCACCAAAAAGAGTGATGGACAATCTGAATCTCTTTTGGTGACTTGGGGGTATCCACAGCCTTGCAGATTCCAGAAGGATCACAGAATGCTGATTGACTTCAGTGTGAAGCAGAGATCCACTTGTTCAAGGAGAAGTCCTTCTAGAAACTGTGTGGAGTCTCTGATGGTCTAAGACTTCCTGCTTTTGAAGTTCCAGTCTCTATCATGATTGTGCTGGAACTCTGCTCCACTGTGGTTTAGGAACAACTTTGTCATATTGCAATCTTAGAACTGCCTGTTAGAATTAGGACAAGTAAGTGAACTCTTCATCATTAGGAGCTCACTGTCAAGTTCTGGAGGGCAACCAAGAGCAATGGCAATTGCCTATAACATTTAGGGTGTCTATGGGATCCCATTGACCAAAATTCCAAAAGAGGTAACTTATTTGTGGCACTGGGCCTTTTATTTGCTAATGTGTGACATCTAGTTGGGGTATATTGTCCGAGGAGCCTACTGAAGCTTGGTAAGCAGCCTCTATACTTTGTCATGTGTTCTATTGTGCAGCCTCTTAAGGGAAGACTGGCTTTCTGGGACCATCCCAGGTGGAAGCAGAAGTTATAGGAGGATCTTCTGTCAGCCCTCTCCCAGAGGATCCTAGCAATACTGCTATAACTGCAGATGTGATAGGCTGGTTTCAAGGTGCCTTAGCTACTGAAGTTCTGGGGCTAGTTGTACAACTCCTTTTCACCTTAGGATAGAGGGAGACAGATAACATCCCCATCTTAGATTGTTAGCACCAAGGTATGTTTGGCAGATAATTTGGCGGAACCTCTGCCCATTCCCAATCCACTTGCCTCGCTCATCATGATACAGATGGTGCACCCCCTTGAGGATCTTTCATCTGATGTGAGTTGGGATAGTAAACCATGAGAATAGGAGAATGACTTCAATATTCCTTGTGCAGCCCCATATTTGCATTTTGAAAGTTTTTGTTATACATTAGTTATACATAATAGTGGGTTTTATCATTACATTTTTTATCATATTAATCCTGCATTAACTTTGCTTGTACCTCTCCAAATCCCACTGATACCCTCCCTCCTCCTGACTAGTTCACTTTCTATTTTCATGCCCCTCTTTCTTGGTGACCTAATGAATTTCATTAGGGTTACTTACAGAACTATGGGTGAGGGATTATTTAATGGGAGCATTGATACATTTTCAGTGTCTATGCTGTCTCTCACAAACATTTAACTGCCCAAGATCCTCAGGGAGAGGCATGACTGCATGAGCCCCTCTCCCTTCCATAATGGAATATTGGTGGGTCTAGTCTTGTGCAGATCTCATTCAGGCAATCATAGCTGCTGAGAGAGTTCAACATACATGCGCACATGCACACGAAGAAACACATGTACATATACTCATATATGTATGTGTTTGTATATATAGATGTACCATATATTTATAATAAGGGATGGCTATGTAATTGTGAGGACTGGATTATCAAGTTCAATACTTACAAGGCAGATGACAGTTAGGGAACTCGGATAGCAATTGAGACTTCTGTGTTGAGACAGCATTTCTTCTTCCTCAGGGAGAATTTGGTCCTTGTTTCTAAGTCTTTTCCCTTCAGTGTTGGATATCAAACCTAGGGCCTTATGCATTCTGGGAAAGCATTCTGCCACTGAGCTGCAGCTGTATGTTCAGCCCTGATCTTAAGTCCTCTCAACTGATGGCTGAGGCCCACATTCTTGAGGATTAGTAACCTCTTTTACTTAAAATGAATGGATTGTAGATCCAACCCATGGCAACAAACTACCTTCACAATACCTAGATTAGTGTTTGATAGAATGACTAGTGGCATGAACCTGTTCCAGGTGACACATAAAACTGACCATCACAGTAACCAAAGGCTAATCTCATCTCAGTAGTTAAAGCATGGTTTTCAAAGCTATTGTATTGCCACAGATAATATTAAAACATCAAAAGCTGACTTTTTCCTTATATCCTTCCTGTGGTCATTTTAAACTTCACGTTTTCTGAGGATGTATTCACAGAATAGTGTCTTGGGAGTATTGTGGACAGAATATCACTGATAAGGAAATGTAAATGAGAAAAACACATTGATAAATTTTTTACTAAGACATTTTGCTCAAGAGAGGACATCATGCCTTCCAAATTATGAATCATCTCAGTGAAGCAAGAAGGGGCATCTGATGACAGCAATAAGATACCCTTGGAAAGCACACATACAGAGAGTGAGGCCTGAGACTTTGTCCTCAAGCATCATCGGCGTAGACTGTTGAAAAACACCAGGAATGCTATGTCTAGTAGGCCAACACTGAGTAAAAGATGAAGACAAAGCAAAGGCCATGCTGTAAGTACTGCTTGGCCCCAGGTGAGCCTTGTAGGGAAAGGCTGGTGACTTAAGGAGACAGCTTTCAAATGAGTGATACTCAAGGTAGGAGGGCTACCCAACTCCTCTTTTGCTATTTCTTCCAAATATAATCTTGATTTGTAAAGGATCTAAGTAGCATCTGAGAAAGATAATGTGGCACATGAGTACCTTAGCTTCCTTGTGTTCCTTCAAGGTTAAAAGGGGGTCTATGATACCACCTGTGCAGAGGAACCAGGCTCCCCTTTCCAGCAAGGTTGCAGAAATATTTTAAACCACATTATCATTATCAATTCCTTAACCCACAGTAGCCTTTCTCCTTTTATGGACCTTATCCTAGGCTCAATGTCCCCTGCAGACCAAGGCTCCATTCTGATGCTTTGGATACTTACAGGCTAGTCACTGCCAGGCCATGTCCAACAGTGAGGAATCATGTGCTTGAACTAAAAATCCTCTCTGAGGGGGACTTTCTCTGTCTGCCCAACTCCTGGGGCAATAGTGAAGCTTATAGAACAGAATAGGGAGGATCATTGAGCTGACCTTGAATGTCCTGCCCCCAGTTGCCGCGTACTGAGACTATAGGCAGGTGTCACTGTTGTACCATTTCCCTCCTAATTCTAGATGTAAACAACCTGACAAGTCCTGGGGAACCCAGACTGACAAGACTCATCAGGCCTCTCTAGAAGGCTCTAGAGGCAGCAAACAAGTGCTGAGAAAGGAGACTCTCCAACTGAACAAGCTGCCTACAAGTCATGAACAGAGCTTTAGGGTTACAGTTTTTGAGCATTGGCACTAAGGCTGGGGTGGGCTTTTTGGCAATTCAGCTGCTATCAAGTAATCCATGCTCCTGGAAGTAACCCCCATAAACTCATTGGTTTACCAAGTTGAACACTGGTAGAGTTGTTGTGTTGTCTAGTGTTGGTTCCCTAACTGGCATAAATAGACTTTGTGACTGGTCTCCCAAAGAAAAGTCACACACAATACTCAGTACATGCAATTTATGCAGTGTTTAGGCTGGAACCCAGGGCTTTGTCCACGCTGGACAAGCATTCTACCAACTGAACTATATTTTCAGCTCTCCTTTTTAAAGATTTGTTTAAAAATTTCTGTCTCTGTCTCTCTATCTCTCTCTGTCTCTCTCTGTCTCTCTCTGTCTCTTTCTCTCTCTCTCTCTGTATACCATGTGTCCATATATTCTGATGCCCATGTGTAGTGGAAAGTTTCTCCATCCTGTCTGGCCCAGCCAGACCCCATGTTCCAGCCTGGCAGTCCTGCAGCCCACTTATAAAATAATTACTCAGGAGTTTATATTAATTATAACTGCTTGGCTATTAGCTCAGGCTTATTACTGACTAACTCTTACACTTTAAATTAACCCATAATTCTTATCTATGTTTAGCCACATGGTTTGATACCTTTTCTCAGTTCTGTCTTGTCATCTTGCTTCTTCTATGCCTGGCTGGTGACTCCTGACTCCTTTCCTCTTCCCAGCATTCTCCTAGGCTGCTTGGCCCTCCTATCTTCCTGCTTGGCTACTGGCCAATTAGCATTTTATTAAATCAGTGTTCGAGAGCATTATCCCACAGCACCCATGGATGTCAGAAGAAGGCATCAGAGCTACATTCCCAGGAGGTTATATGCTGCTGCATATGATTGCTGAGAGCCAAACACTGATTCCCTGGAACAGCAGCAAATACTCTTATACTCTTGACTGCTGAACCATCTCTTCAGTCCCTTGCCTAGCTATCTTTAATTTTTAAGAATGTATTTGTTTTTACACTTTTCACAAAAGCTCTATACCATAATATTTTTGTTTTTTCCATTTGACAGATAGGGACACTGAGGCACTGACAGACTGAATGATTTGCTAACCTGTATAATGTCCCATGGCTAACAAGTAGTGCAGCCATGGGTTGAGCCCAGGGGCTTTGGTGCCAGAGATCTGATGCTTAATGACTGCCCTGTGTTGCCCCTTGGCTTACAATCTATCTCCAGATCCCATGAGGCTCTGAGATGACTACGTCTTTTGCTTGTGGCCTAAATTCATGCTTGCTGTGTCCTACCACTACTTCTTACAGGCAAAGGCTGTCACTGGGTCAAGTCTGCTCACTTTTCCCCAAGAGGAGCTTTGCAGCCACAGGCACTCAAAAGGAGGCAGGACTCTGGGCAGGCAGCATTTAGGGCAGCCAGAGATCTGGAGAACATCTTGAAGGGGCCACACATTTCTGATGCTGAGTGTGAGCTGGATTATTCAGTGTTAGGACACTGATTTATCAACTTCAGAACAAAGTCACTCAAAGGTGGAAAGACCTCCCCTGAATGTGGGCAGCACGACCCCAACAGGCATTTCTGTCTCTGCTTCTTCTTTAAAATATTTATTTTTATTGTATGTGGTTAGATATTTTACTTGCATGATTGTCTGTGCTCCACATATGTGCAGTGCCTGAGGAGGTTAGAAGAAGGACCACTCAATAGGAGGGAATTCATGCTTGGCATTGTAAACATAGTCAACTACTTGTGACGGGAGAGGTCATGGACCTAGAAGAGAACCTACTACTGCCACTTTCCTAAATCAATATAATTTCTAACTAACTGAATTTTAAATACTATATCTACTTATGGGCATAATTCTCATACCTTATCAAAAAAGCTTCTTTTTGAAGCAGATAGAGGTCATTACAGAGACCCACAATTGGTCAATGCATAGAATAAGAGACCAGGGAGTAATCAGCTCCGCTTGGTACACTACAATGCAACCCCAAAACCTTCCACTCAGAGAACATCATGGAAGAACAGGCAAAAGGAATGTAAGAGCCAGGGAATCAAGATGTTTGATGCTAGATAGTGTCTTCTAGACATGACAGAGATGCTACACTCATGAAATCTCAATAATGTGGTTATTGAAACAAGACCTACATAATAACAATACCAGTTGATATGCCAAGGGGGATGGGAGGAATTTCACAAATCCCCCTTAGATGAAGCACTACAGGCAGTCAATGGTTGCTGAGGGAGGCAGAATCAGTTTTCTCAAGGGACAAGGAATTTCCTGATAGGTTATCCTATCCCAAATGGTCAGTCCTAAACATATGAGCAACACTAAATGGACTCAGTAGATGATGATGATGATGATGATGATGATGATGATGATGATGTGTGTGTGTATGTGTGTGTATAAAATTATAGATTAAGAGGTCAAAAATTTGAGAGAGAGTAGGAGGGATATAGGAGGAGTTGGAGGGCTATAAGGAGGGGTAGAAATGGTGAAAATACAGTACTCATGTAGGAAATTCTCAAAATATTAAAATTTAAAAGGTTTTATTAGCATATACATACTAATGGGTTTCATTATGACATTTTCATACATGTGCATAATGTATGTACAATCTGGTCAGCTGTCTCATATGGACATCAACATGTCTTCCTCTAAAAATGGGCCATATCTACTCTTAAACTGTGAGTCAAAATAAACCCTTTCTTAAACTGCTTTTGTCAAATATTTCATCACAGGAATGAAAATACTAACTGATCTATATCATTTTTTTCAGGGGGTCGATGGGGGACCCAGTCCATGAAGAGAGTGAAAATAAGAACTCTGAACAGATGAATCTCATTCTTCTCAGCTGAGATGCTCAGATACTGAGGAGCTACTGGGGTGCTGGGATGCTGGGTGTGGTCTTAGAAGATAGAGTGAGAAAATAGGGAGAGGATGAAAGCACCATAGTAAACTGAGAATAAGAAGTGGAAGGGGCAACATTTTCTTGGGGACCTCAAAGAAGGAGCAGCCCATTGCCCTGCCCAAGAGAAAACCCCCCAGGAGCCAAGAAGCATCATAGTTTTGTTGACAGGACACTCCCCACTGCTACTGGGGAGTAAACAGCTTGCCTTGGCTTTATGGGTGCAAGGAAGTTGTTTTGACAAGAGGATTTAGGAAGAAGAACTGAGCAGGAGCCAGATTGTTCTGGGTTGGAGGTGAGAGGAAAAGGGAGGTGAGTGCCAGCACTCCTCGGAAAGGGAAGTTAAGAGCAAGAGATGGTGTTATATAGGAGGTGTCCTTGGGAGGAACCCTACAGAGGAGAGGCTTGTTAGGTGAGAGGGAGCAGTGATAGCAGCACTGTGGGAGTTCATATCTCTAAGAAGGAGTAACCTGGGACAACTGTCACTTGTGGTGAACCACAAGAAAATGAAATAGAAGTCCAACTATGTATAATAAGCTATACCTTGACTGGCCAATTGTCAGTCAAGTGATAAGCCATCTAGCATGGAATATTTGGTGTTATATAGCTGTGCCTTGCTATGAATTTCTTGTGCTCACAATTCCCATAGAATGTACGTAAGAGCATCATCCTGCTGGGGCCAGAACTTGGATAAGGTCAGGTAGGCAGGGCCTAGCCGACAGAAAGTAAATGCATAACCTCATTTCTTGTGCAAATGAAGCTCAGACCTTGCTTTGAAGGCCTAGTGGCTCTCCAGAGCAATTGACTTAGATCAAAGGAGGTTTTTACATATCCAGGTGGAGTGATAGGGGGAAGAGCATTCCTGAGGAGGCAGAACAGTGTGGCATTTTCTGTAGAGGGACACAGAACCGCATGGCCAGGGAGAAGAGGAGAAGGCAGAGAGTGAGGAGAGGGTAAGGCAGATCTCTGGTGGAGTTTATCAGAGCCAGGAGTAGAGAGCAAGGAGAGATGGAGGGTGAAGAAGCAGTGGATGAAGACNAGGCTGTAAGCATAAGAACTTAGTTGTTAGTAGGACTATGAGAGGGCAATACAAGAAGGGACAAAGAGAAACTGAGAGTCAGGATGGTACTGAAACGATGTAGACAGGATTTCATCCCAGAGAAATAAAGTAAACTGACAATATATCTAGATTTATTTCTGCCTGGAATGTCTGGATGGAACTGAAGCTGTATAGATAGAATTTTGTCTTAGAGGAATAAAGTTAACAGACATAAGAGCATGATGTATGAGATTCTTTTCCCTCAGATATCCCACACCAGATGTAGCGTCTTCCCAAGGACTCTGGGCTATCTTTAGTCACTCAGAAGTACCAACCACTGATTTAGGAGGAGTGCAGTGAAGGCAGGATGGTCAGGTGACAGAAAGTGATCAGAGAGCTGTTCTGTTTTGTGAACCACCCTTGCTCAGCCTTGAGTTTGCCAGGGTAGATGACTTGGAAAGTTTGACCCTCTGGGAATGTGAGATGGAACCAGGACAGTGGATCAAGCTCCACTTTTATTTTGGATCACAGCGGACTGGCAGAGCTAAAGGAGGTATGATAGCGGTGACCTGTGAGGTTCTTGGGCAGGCTAAGAAGGCATCTTGGGAGAGATTGGAGGGAGCTTTTACAGAGCATGTAATCTAGCTTTGGGACTGGCAGGTTCTGAGGAGTAGCTCATAGTACCATATGATAACCATATGCAGTTATTACTGAACTTGAGTCTCATCACAACCAACAAAGTACCAATGAGCTTTCTGCCACCCAACTTTTGCTTCCCTTGGGCTCACTGAGAGAGAGAGTGATGGATAAGTGGGTCCACGAGCTCTAGGTGTGGCTTGCCTGATGGACAGCTTAGGCCTGCTTGATGTGTGGATGATGTGGCAGGGCAGTGGGGCATGAGGAAAAAGAGGCATCAAGATTAATAAATGAAAGAAATCAATGACAGAGGAAGGTTGGTATCACCTATGACCAAGGGGCTATGTATAAGGGACAGAATGCATAAGAAAGAAACATGATGTACAATTGTGGTAGAATGTACATGCTATGTAAATGACTTATAAAGGGCCCTGACACCAGTGACCAGGGCTTTTGGGCCCCAGATCCTGTCTCAATTCTTTAGCCTACTTCCATTCTCAGGGGTGCCCTTTTTTCTTAATAAAGAAACTGTCTCGATTTCTATAACAATCAATGTATGCCTGGTTCAACACATGTATATATGAGCAAATCCAAATGGACTCAATAGGTTGTATATGTATACGTAAGTATGTAACAATAAAAATTAAAGAAAAGATTATGAATTTGAGAGGGAGTAGGAGGGGAAATGTGAGGAGTTGGGTGGGGGGATAGAGGGCGGATGTGATATAAACATAGTACTTACATAAAGATATTTTCACAAAACTTTTAAATAAAATAAAAAGGTCTTGGAAATCTCAATGGGTACCGTCCAAACTTTGACCCATGCCTGTAACAATGGAGGACTTCAGACAGGAAGAACAATCCTTATAGGGACTGATGACTGACTATAGGGCACATCTCTTACCTGGGCATAAAAGGAATGCTCATCAGGTACTAGTAGGGGCCAACAAAACCAGGGATTTTTGGATAAGGGCTATTCCTCTGAATGCCCTCTACTCAGCCACTGACTGAGGAGGCTACTCTATCCCCGGGGACCTTTGCCCTTAGTCCCTGCATTGAATGTTGGGTGTGGGCATCTTCTGAGAGTATTTTCCATTGAGTTTCAGCTGCTGCTTCAGCTGGACTGTGTGTGTGTGTGTGTGTGTGTGTGTGTATGTGTGTGTGTGTGTGCTTTTGTGCACATGCATGTGTGCTTTGTGCACTTACTGGCTCCCCAATAGGAAGATATGTTTCCATTTATGAACTCCTGCCACCTGCTGACTAGGTCCTGTCAATCTGGTGGGAAAGGCAAAGTTCCTATTACGGTCCCCTTCAGAGGAGGCAAAAAAACAAAACAAAATCGGTGAAGTTCTTTGGAAGACACTTGCCATGGTAGAGAGGGCCCAAGGGTAAGTCACATGGGAGTCTGTTGTTTTTGCATCTGTCCAAATGGGAACTGATTACCCTGGGCAAAGTCTCTGACTGTAGATGTTGGTCCAGGAGTGGGAGAAGAAAGGGAGGTGGTGGCTATATCTCACACTGCTGTGGGCAGCAGGTTTCTAAAAGGGCTGGGTCTGGAACCCTGGAGGTGAAGCTCCTCCTCCAGAGGAAGTGAGGCAGATCTCAGTCATGCCTTTCCATTAGTGGCCTGGACCCAAAGGGGGGCAATGTTGACCTTTCCTTGTACTGTTGCTGAACTCTTCTGACTCCACATTTCCAAATGAACAGAGTTGGGTGTGGTGCAAGCTAGACCAAACTAGGGGAAAAGACTTTAGACCTTTGGGCACACTGCAAGTGTGCACAGCTGCTTAGACATACTACTGGGGTCTTAAGGCTGTCTATGAAGTGCAGGTCTACTTCTTGAGCAGTGGGGCCAGGCATCTCGCCTTCTTAGGATCACCCTCTACCAAACCTCTACATATGGGCGCCCTTTCTGCAAGAAGAACTGAATCTGGCCCTTTGTGGTTTGTTGTCTGCAGTACCTTCCCCACTGCCTAGGGCCACCTCACCTCAAGTGGGTGAAGTAGGAGCTCATTTCTCTATGGAGCCACACTTAGCCTATATTGTAGGGCTGCAACAGGGTCTGACCAGGGAGAGAAAGTATGTATTCTCACAAGGTAAAAGGATGGTGGTTGGGAGCCCCTGGATCTCAGAGTCTCTCCACCCCTGCCCCCAGCTTGAAATTTCCAAAGTGTCTGCTTGTTCCCTGTTTCTGCCTCTGTAAGATGAAGGGCTGGGGTCAAATTGACTTGCTTCTGGGCCCTAATGATAAAACATTCCACAGCATATGGTGTGAAATTTGTCACACACACACACAGAGACTCTGCTGCATCATTTTTGTGGTGCATAGGATAGAAGCAGCTTCTGAGGGCACCAAAGTCATAGCTGATTTGGGTTTGTGGGAATTAGAGGCTCCCTGAAGAAAATGAGAACACAGAGACACTTTTCTCCTGGCTGTTTATTACAGAACAAAGAGGGGGAAACCAAAATAACAACAACAACAACAAAAAAATCAAAGTACAAGGTGGCAATTAAAATGTGATTACACAAAATCTGGACACTGAGAAAAGTTTACAGGACAGTGGCTGTGGATTTTCTCTAACAGACGCTTAAATATACATGACAAGAATTGCAAATAGAAACCATTAAAGACAAACCCCAAATCAACTATTAATGTTTACAGACTTTCCCCCCAAACCACAGAGATTTACATCAAAATGAGTGTCAAATGGTTTAAAGCAGACTTTAAAGCGTCACTCTGTGATGGTGCACCAAAGCTGTCTAAAGCTGGGGATTTCTCTGCGTCTGAAGGTCACCATAGGTGACAAAGGGAAGGGAACACTCTAGTTCCTCAAGGTGGCCAGCTTACACAGTGCTCAGCTTAAAGGCTATTTCTGCACCTCTCCCAACTAAACCTAAAGGATGCTCTTGGCTTTCTATGAGTGTCTCTGTGGGACACTTTAATCATCCATGACTTTTGCTGTAAATGCTCATTGGGAAAGAACTAGCTGAGACTTAAAGGCTTGCGAGAGATAGTCACACAGGGTAGTACAGTTTGTAATGGAGTGGAAATTAATGACCAAGTGGCTTTCTATTTGGCATTTGTCAGTTTGCACAACACCCCTTGGTCACATCCACATCTCTCATGGCATGAAAACCTCAGTGACTCAGCCACCTGGTTTAACAAGGTGTCACTGGAGCAAACAACACAGTCTGCATATTTGGAACAATGTATAATAAACACAACTCTATTGAAACCAAAGCTGCCACTTTATTTACAAAGCCACAAAACCAAGTATAAATACTTCTGTCATTTATGATTAGGAAAAACATTTACAAAATTTTCAAATATGTACAAGTAGCTTGAAAAATCACCAGCTTTTTATTTATCAGGTAGATAGAGGGATGGGCAGGGCTGACAGAATTCAGATTGTAACTAGGAGCCTAGTATGGGTGTCTGGGGCCAGTTTCAAGTTGGCTGCAGATTCAGGCCACTCCTTTGAGTGAGAGCATGGGGCTTTCTAGAGCACCCTGCTTTGATTTATAGCTCCTCAGCACCCTGGGTGACTTGTTCAAAATTTTGGGCTGTGGCATTTTGGGCAGCAGCATGCTGTTCCAAAATGTCATCTATCAGCCTCAAGTTGCACACCCAGTCTTCATCTGGGGCCACACTGGAGCCTTCCAAAAGCTCGTCCATGAAATCCACCTCACTGCCTGCAGATGATGGTGAAATCAGACCATCTGTTGGGGACTGGGCCTGAGGCAAGACATTGTCCTGTGGCTCAGGGGTTGTGTCAGTTCTGATCAATGTACCTGGGGACTGGCTAGTGGCAGCAATAGCAGCTGCATAGCTTGGCGGCTCTAGTCCTTGAATAGGACTCATGGGAGAGCAGCTGGCCATGCTCTGCTGGAGGGACTTGGTGCTCAGTACAGGCACAGGCCCTTGTGCTGGGCTCTGCATAAGGCTCTGATTGCCCAATAAGGTGAATCTGGGGCTGGCCAGAGCAGCACGCACCTTCTGGCCAGGCCTGGCTCCTGGGGCCATCTGATTGGCTTGGACCACAGCCTGCTGAGATGGAAATGCTAGGGCTGTTGGGAGTATACTTATGGGTGCCTTGGCAAAAATGATGGAGTTGCTATCAAAATGCTGCAGCATGCTATTATCTACTTGGCTGAGGGGTGATTCCTTTGAAACTGGTGTGGCTACAGCTGCAGCTGCCACTGCCCAGACTGCATTACTGAACACTGGAGACATCATTGGCACAGTGGGGAGGCTGAGTTGGTGGGGAGTCAAGGGTTGGCTGCCCAGGGAGTTGACACAGAGCTTGGGCTGGGGCACTTTTGGGGGCATGGCCTTGGCTTTGGGACAGACAGAGCCAAGATTATTCAGGGTATCCTGACCCAAGTCTGAGGAGATGGGAAATGAGAGGCCGGTGTTGACTTGCTGCTTCTTCAGAGTTAATGAGAAAACACCAATGTGACTTGTGGATGGTAATATTCTTGGAATCAGACTGTTCTGAAGGAGCTCAGTTTTGGGTGGTGTCATACGCTGGTTGGATGGGGGTTTCGCCTTGGTCTGGCTACAGTTAGAGATGACTTGTTCTTGTACTGCTGCATAGAAAAAGACATAGGGATTAGTTTCAAAGATGTCCTAAATTTGGGCTGTGGTCATTGGACATGAACTACAGGCACAATGTAGTCTTCACCCCCACCCTTGGCTATCTCTCTCCCAGTCCCTCCCAAATCCCCTCATTCCTTTGCTTGGAATTAAGATCTTCTGAGAACACTCCATGCTCACAGCATTCTCTACACGAGTGGTTCTCAACCTGCCAAATGTTGTGACCCTTTAGTATAGTTCCTCATGTTGTGGTGACCCCATCATAAAATTATTTTCATTTTTACTTCATAACTGTAATTTTTCAACTGTTATGAATTATAATATAAATATCTGATATGCAAGATATCTGATATTCAACCCCTGTGAAAAGGTCACTCAACCCGCAAAGGGGTCATGATGCACAGGTTGAGAACCACTGCTCTACAAAGAGCAGATAATCCTGGAGTTGAAATGCCAGCTGATATGTTTGCCTCTTCATGTATATTGGAGGCTCTGTGAAGGCAGGGGCTGTAATTACATTTACTCTAATATCTTGGCACTATCCATCCCCATGAGATAGTTCCTATTTTATAGAAGGAAAGGAGAGATAGGGGAGGGCTTGAGGAAGAAAGCTCCATCTCTTAGAAACAAAAGGCAGGATTTGCCTTATTTTCTCCACCTGATAAATGTAACACACGGGGTGAAGAGTATTCAGTTCCCTCCAAAGTTCCATAGCCTAAGCAGCCTCAGCATCCAGACCTCTGAACTGCAGTGGAGGTCCTTTCTAAACACTGGAAACTTGGAAGCCTTACATCCTGAAATGTTCATGGTGGAGAGACAGGAGCAGATGAAAGGTGAGACCCTCAGCGCTTTAGGGTGGGGATGAGTTTCTTTTCATTATTGGGACAGTGCCAGTAAATATGAGTCAGCCCACCATGACTCATATTTACTGGGACTTCTGTGGAGTAGGAACTGAGGCAGACCGTGGTGGTGTACTTTGCTCTAGGTCAAGTAGGGAGCATCAGTCCTGGCCTGTGTGATCTCCCATATAGCTTATGCTTAACACCATGAATAGATTTTCTCCCTTTTCTTGTAACCAGGCCTAGGATCTTTCTGTAGCATAAAGCAAGTGTTTCACCTAGGTTATAGTCCAACCTAAGGCTAATCTGCTGAGTCCTGTTTTGGCTAACTCATGCCTGGCCTCATTGGCACTCCAGCCTGGCCAGGGGAACACAGCCCTGGCTGCTACCAGGTCAAAGAGAGCATGGTACTTTGCACAAGAATTGAGGAACAATGATGTTTAGGTAACATGGGGCTGAAATAAAGATGTAGCCCACCTGTGTGAGGGCCAGCCAGCAAGTGCTGAGCACTGCTTCTTCAGGACCCATGGATTACATATCATTGCACTAGCTTGGAGAGTTGTTTAGCTCAGGTTGCCTTGGTGCATCTGTGAGCTCCATGAAGTAGAAGCTGGGTTTTGCTGACCACTGCCAATAAATATGGATGACATTGATAGCTGTGATGTAGGATAGGAATCCTTAGTTGTCTGTGGAGGCTGTGGGAGCACCACCCCCACACACATACAACCAATATCTAATTAGGATAGAGTATCTCCAACTCCCTTTTCATTCCCCATACCTTCCAGATAAAGGCCCTGAAACCCATTAGAAATAAATTGGAACACGTGTGTTGGAGGGAGGGACAAGGCAGGGCCCCAAGGGGCCTGTTTCTCATTGAAAGTGGGACAATGGTGATGTACTTTTGTAAGTCCAACACATTGGGACGCTGAGGCACAATGACATCTGGAGTATGAGAGTAGCCTGGGCTACAGAGTGAGACCCTAACTTGATATAACAATGAGCAACAACAGAACAGTGGATTTAAGGGATTTGACTCTGTTTAATCACCCTCTTCAATTAAAGTGATATTGGAACCATTATGCCTCTCATTGGGATGGATAATGTTCTTAGAGGCAGGTGAACTCAGTGTTAGATTCCTATCCTGGGCACCATTGATGTGACTTTCAGACATCTCCCTGTCCCTCTAACATGACATTGCAAAAACTGTAGGGTCAGAAATGGACAGGCACTCCACCTCACTGGCTGCTTTAGGAACACTGATCTTTTCTGCTTACCTTGAAATTGAGTCATCTGCTGGGCGATATACGAATTCTGCTGTTTAGGGATCATTGCCATAGGACCTGATCTCTGCTTCTCTTGCTAAACAGAATATGGAAAGGCCATATTAGATTACAAATACCAAGAGACATCAGCCTTGGATTGCTGTGTAGGGACCTAGGACTCGGCTTTGGTGCAGCAAAAGCATAAGCAGACACATCAACACACACTCACATGCATGTCCCACCCTCCCAAGCAAGATCACACAAGGAGACATAAAAGAGTCTGCATCTGGGTTAAGGAAACCATTTGTAACAGCATAGGATGGGGCAGGAGAGACAGAGCTCAATAGCAAGAGAACACAGAAAAACAGTTAAGCATTCTGGATGTCTGTCTGCTCAGGATGGGTCAGCAGTGAGATATGGTTGTCAAAAGAGGAAATATAACATTAAGCTTCATTATAGAAGCAGAGTATGTAGAAGGAGGGAGGTGACAGTCTTATACTACTCTGATATGGCCAAACCATACCCACAGTACTAGCAGGTATCTGGGCATGCCACTCTGGGAGCTTGAGACAAAGTAGCTATATCCAGAGGATGGTGGATATAGGGATAAATGGAAGATAGGGATAAATACTTCAAAGTACCTAGTAAAGGGATGGATGGTGAGCTGGGGCTGCTAGGGCTAGAACAGAGTGCATTCTAGGCTATTTGGTGATGACTGTCTAGCTTCTTCAGGACTGTCAGAGAGTAAGTACTGAAGCTTGATCCAGATGTTCCTGGACGGTCACATGGTCTGATGGACACACCATTTCACACCAAGGGTAGCCAGATTTTCACTGGCCACTTCCCTTCCTCCTGACCTGATGCAGTGGGGTGAATGGGAGGAACTTCCTGTCTTCATCTCCAAGTGGGCTGGGTATTCAAGGGGAAGAGCCCTACTTCAGGGCCTCAGGCCCCACACTCAGTTTGGAATCAGCTCTTGGGACCAAGGACAAAAATACAACCAAACAACCGATGAGGCCTAAAGGTAGCTTGCTTTGAGCCTCTCATGTTGGCATGGCCTAACTGTGACTAGAATGAAGGTGTGACTTGCCATAGGTCAGGGCTCACCCTCTCTTACCACTTGTTACCACCTCCACCTCTCTCTCTCCTCAAATAGTCTGCTGCCAATATACCAACCATCAAAGGAAGCTGTCAGGAAGCACACACTCTTAGGTCACTTGCTGACCTGGTGACCCTAGATGCCAGAAGATCAGATCTTGGGATATAGGATGCCTGTGTAGGGCCAATTTCTCCAGCAAAGTGCTCTCAGATGTCCTTCTCTGCACTGAGCAGGGCTAGTGTGGCAGCGGGTGGGGTGGAAGGCCTGTGCCTGGCTCACAAGCCTGGCAGCAGCTTTTGGCCTTAGTCCCTGCCAAGGCACAGAGGACAAACACATGGCACCTGGACGAGCACAATATAAGCGGTTTCCCCAGACTGGGCTTTGCTTTTCTGCCCTGCCCTTGGACTGCTTCCTGTGGAGCTCTTGCCTCCTCCAGCACTGAGGCTGTTGGGATGTGCTAGGGGGAGGGAGGCTCTTTCTCAGCTGACCAGCAGAGCTGACCTCTTCCTACTAAATCACTGGGTCTGGAGGGAGTTGGGGTGGGGTGGGTCTGTCTTACTGTCTTGAACACTTCACACCCACTGTTTCCTGTCATCAGGCCATAATTCAGAGGTGATCTGGAGGTCACATGACCAGCCCAGGCCACTCCATCTGAATCTGGCTGAAGGTTCTCTGGGTGGGTGACCATTTCTAAAGATGGCTCTTTCACTTCTGTTTTTCCTCCTAAGGATACCAGGAAAGATCTCTAGTCCCCAGATTACTGATGTGACATGTGAGGCTCAAAAGAGATTAAATAACTGTCCACAGCAACTTGGCTAGCAAGAACAATGCCTCTTAACTGTGGACCCAGTACTCCATTTCAGCCTGCATGGCCACTAATGTCCAAGCTCACCCGGATTCCACCCCTAACTGTCTGCCTCATTAGTTTTCAAGTATCACAGTTGTCTAAGGATAGGGGCAGGGGGCAGATGGAGGCTAAGAGTGTGACCTAACAGGAATCAAGGTAGGGCAGAAAAGTGCAAAGGGGAGGATGGACAGGGAGAGTGTGTCCAGGGGCATGGCAAACAAAAAGAAAGGCTGACTTGAGGCAGCAGTCAAAGGGTGGCATCCTAGACCACCTGGCCTACCAGATAAAAGAGAGCACTGCATACCTGGGCCAGGGTCACAAGGATAAATAAGGTTCTGGGAAGTCTTTGTCCAGGGAAGCACACAATCTAGAGTGACCAAATTGGCTGAGAGAAATCTGGCCAGGGCCTAACAGCTCTGTGCTTGTCTGGGTGGTGACAGCCAACTCCATAGGACCCCCTCCCCCAGTCTGAGTGTCCTCTATGGGCTGGCTCTTTGCCCTGGAGCCCATTGCTCCCACCAAGGTCCTGCTGTCCCTGACAGAGGGCGCCAGGCATTCTCTCCAGGCCTCCAGAGGAGGCTGCTTCCTTTGTTTTGCAAACGAGGCTCCCATCCTTTGTTCTGAATCAATGTGCTCCAAAGATAAGCCCCAAGAAAACAGTTGTTGCCTTTTGACACTGACAATTAGAATCGTAGGAAAATGGAGAAAACAGGAAATGACAAATGGTTTCAGTGACCAGGAGGAAATGGTGGCTGAGAATTGCTGCTTGGTGACAGTACACTCTTATAGCCCCTTTTGTGAAGGATAGCCCAGGTCTGGAGGCTTTTTCTAAGCACAGATGGAGGGGTCATTAAATGAGTCAAGTTTCCAGAGCTGCAATTGTCATACAAATCTTGTTGTATGGGACACTGACAGGCAGGCCTTGTGGGAGCCCAAGACTGTTTCTCCCCCTGTGGCTAAGCTAGGAAGCCTAGGGCTGGGGCCAGCAGAAAGTCTTGGTAACACTCTTCCCCAGCCCCACTTAGCCACATTCACCGACAGGCCCTGCCTTTCTGTAAGCTTCATGCTGGTACCTAAGAAGCTATAAAGTGCCACTTGTCTTTGGGGGCTTCTGGGACACTAGTGCCTTGATTTATGTGCCAAGCAAGAGAGAGCCAAAAGGCCTGGGCTGCCCAACGCAGCCACTGCCTATTAGCAGCACAGATCTCAGCATAGGCTATGCCAGAAGTGAACCTGTGCTACACCAGTACAAAGCACCATTTAATGTCTCCTGTGGTTCCCAGTGCCACAGTCTTGGTCCTCTCTCATCCCTGAAGAGGGAAAATCAGGTGTTACCAGCTCAACACTTACACAAAGGGACTCTCCAACTTGAGTTGGTAGGGTCATGGAAGCCAGCAAAAATTGGACATATGTCCTATAAAAGGTCCCTGGTTTTTGGCCTGATTTAAACAAAAATGACCTACCCTGTGATCTTCTAGAGGAATAGAATACTGAAGGAGGGATGAAGAGGAGGATAGGGAAGAAAAAAAAGAGCTGAGAAAGAGGAGGAGAAGGGAAGATAGGGAGCAGGAAGAGGAGGGATAAAGAGAGTGGGAGGAAGGAAAAGAAAATGTAATGAATGGGGAGGAGAAAAGGGAGATGAGGGGGAGAGATGAGGATAAAGGAAGAGGAAGGGGAAAAAGGAAGGGAAAGGGAAAAAGAGAAGAAGGGCTCATTATCTCCTACAAGGCACCTCCAACCTGCTCTTCTGTAGGGGACACTGCCCTTTGAGTGTCCCCTACAGAAGCCAGGCCACTAGGCTACAGAAGTCACTCAGCTATTAGTCTCAAAGGTTAATGAGCTCTGGCATGGCTTGTTTATTACCCCACAAGGAAAAGCATTTTCTTTTGTAGACTTGGGAAGCCAGACTTGACAGTAACTCCCTCATGCTCATGACTCTGAGGTCCCCCAATCCTATCTGCCTAAGGACTATGTGGGAAGATAGGGCTTACAGGGTAATTCAACCAATCCCTTTAGTAGTCAGTTCACAAATATTTATGGCTGCTGTGCTTAGGGCCAAGGTGCTCCCATCATGAGAGCATTACTGAATGTCTCTACCCTGTGGAGCTTACACTAGACAGGGGAATTAGCAAGACACAAGTCAATCATTGGAGGTAGTTTGTCTTCTAAAGGAACTTTGGCAAGCTGAAGGGCTACCCAGTGGACAGGCATGAGCAGAGCCCTCAGGTCATACTATAACCAGATATGCCATACCATTTCTTTATTAGGCAAGATCCAGGGTGGTGTTGGCCTGATGAGGTCATTCCTTGTTCGTCTGCATAAATGACTACAAACTTCACTTACAGTATGGGACCTACCCTTAGAGTGTTCTGAAGCCATCACGGGGAGCTTCACAAAATAAATGTCATCAAAAGTGAATGACAAAACTTTGTGTAGGTCTTTGCCCTTGACCAAGGCCTATATATAAGTACCCCCCAACCTGGTCTTGGTGGTTTCAGGGCTGGCTGATCCCTGTAGTGTTTGTTTTAAATGCTAGGGATGATCCTCAGGCAGAGGAGACCTATGTTTCTTCTGTCCCTGTAGTACCTAAAACCTCTGGTTCACTCTGCCCCACTGGTTTTAGTGACCAGGGATTGAGAAGGAATGCAGACCTGTCTCTCAAAGAGGAGATCCCACTGTGCATTCACCCCATCATGAAAGGCACTGGCCTTGGCACAGAATTACTGATGTTGGGAGTAGGAATCGTCCAGTCAAGCTAGCAGCAATCTTCTCACATGGCTTCTGTGGCCAAGAAAGAGCTGGGCAGGACCGGGTGAAAACATGATATTCAGAGTAGACTGAGTCTCCTGGGGTTTTGATAATTCAGTTTCCCTGGGACCTTTGGGTTGGACAAGATTCTTCTGGTTTTAGCTAAAGAGGGGGCAGCTAAGGAGTGCTGTGACTCTGAAGAAGAGAGAAATCAATAGCTCTTGACTGGAAAGCACGGTTTGTTCTTCCAGGCCAGGGCATGCAGGATAAAGATAACAAGGTTGTGTGTACTAAAGCAGAATTTCCATTAAAGGCCAGAATCTTGGGAGGTCCTTTCAGCTCGATGACCATCTTCTACAGGTTTCTGTACAGATAGGGCAGAGATACTATGGGCATTGATATTTCAGGCCTCAGAACAATAACTCTATGGTTCAAATGAAATCTTCTGCCAAGGCTGGTATCCATCACCTTGCTCTCATGATCACTAATGGGACTCTGAAGCATCCCGAGTCATTCCTTCTAGACTCAAGAATTGAGAGAGAGGCTGAGCTAAACTCATAGATAGCTTTTGTAAGCTTGGCATAGAACACTGAAACATGTCCCACTAGACTGCCTGTCCTTTAGTGGGGTGATCCAGCTGCCCACTTCTGGAGCAGGAGTCTTGAGTGAGATCAAAGAATGGTATGGGATATGGAGCCCATAGCAGATCCCTATCAGGAGAGGGAGTTCCTGAATTCTCACTAGGTATCAGAAAGGCAGGCACTGGGTGGGAGATTTGGGTGCAGCCTCCCAGCCTGGACACAGGGGCAGGCAGGCAGGCAAATAAGCAAATGGGGGTGTTAGAAGGTGGGCATCAATGGGAGAGATTGCCCTAAGCAGTCTCCACTGTTTCTGGAGATAAGGTCAAGGTGCTTGGACTGCACTGCTTGCTTAACAAAGAATGTTAAGAAAGAAGTGTAGAAGGTACTAGAAATCCCTCATAGTTGTAGAGAGCCCTATATATTGCAAAGGGCCTACTTTTCAGATCTGTCACCTCCTGAGTTCCTCCCAAACCCCCATGAGGCAGGCTGGCAGGCTGAGCAGGGGAATGTGCCCCACCTGACAGATGAGGAAAGCGAGGCACAAGGGGGGAGTGACTTACCTGCAGCATCGCAGCTAGGCAGTAGTGGAGCAGGCACCTGCCTCCAGGCCTTCGGATCCCAGCCGCCCCAGGGGGCTGCCTCTGAGGTGCTGTACGAGGAGGTGACTCGGGCCAGCTCATGAGCAAAGGAGCTGCCGGGCAGGAAGGGCTCACTCCCCAGGGCCTGGCGGGATGGGGGCTGTCGCCCGAGGCTGACCTGGGGAGGCCTGGCTTCCCCAAGCTTGCAGGCTTTGTCTACATGAGTCTACAACAACCGATTGAACAATCCATCAGCTGTTTGGCCACAAAAGGCTTCTGACTGATTTGTCACTGCCCTGACCAACTAATTGGGTTCTTTGAGTGTTGTGGTTATACACATCAACTAGTCTGGGTAAACAAAACAAAATATTTTTGTGTTCTTAGCTTGCTATGGATCACAGACTCCTTTGAGGATCATTTGGAAGGTATGGTCTCTCTCCACAGAAAATGCACTTACTATGTGACATTTCCTCCTCCCTGTACCGATGATTTTTTATGTATTTTGGGTTGGTTTGGGGGGAGGGATACTTAATGCCCATAAAAGGATTTCAAATGAGTGATGTCCTTCTTTAAGCAATCACTATCTTGTTGGAAGCAGGAATAAAGCTAAGTCAGATAGCTGGTTCATTGACAATGACTTTGGCCCTCACTCCACCCTCACCAAAGAACACACAACTCAACCATAGTTTGTAGGTACTAGTGTGTAGAAGACATGCTGAGATGAGTTCAAAACCAGTGAAGCATGTGCCTCCTATCAGCTATGCCCTGAGCTGCATCCCTCACTGCACCAGACCCAGACAGGGCCTTAAGGTAGTGTGGACATGAGCTCCCTTGCCATCTTCTTTTACAAGATAAGGATTTTACCAGTTCTGAGTGTGTGAAATACATGACCCAGTTCCTTCAGATAGGAAATGAAAATGACCTTATCGTGATGCCCCCATTAGCAAAGGCAAAACCCAAATAGGTGGCCAGCAGAGCCTTGACACTCTGACAAGCACACAAGTGTCTAGCAGCAGTCGTGCCTCAAAGGATGGGGGAAGCCTGCATGATGGGGAGCTGTTCTTTTTTTTCCTGTATCAGGCAGTGTCTCGTTTTTCATCTTTGAGCTGTAAGTGGTCCACTGTGTCTACCCAGCAGCCCAGGGGAAAGGGGGATATTCACTCTCTGAATCCAAGAAAAACATCTGGATGCATTCAACTCACTACAAGAAATACTTTGTGACCACCTATGCATATATTATTTGATATAACAATAAAACCTACACTGGTAAATTTATCGATCATTTACTGTGCTCCCTGGACTAACTAACTCAATGGCTTTAAACATTTGGTCTCACTCTGTCCTGATAATCACCTGTCTATGAGATAGGGACTAGTACAGTCTTTACTTTTCAGATGAAGATATGGAGACCCAGAGAGATTAACTAAGTTGCCCAAAGTCACACAGCTATTTAGTACCAAAGCAAGATGTGGACATGGGTTTGCTTCATTCCCAAATCCACATGGATCATGTACTAAGTTACTAAATTGTGATATGGAAAATAAGCCTTGAAGTAGAAAAGTGTTATAGTGAAAGTACAGATGAGGTGTTCCAGGGGAGGTTCTAGTCATTTTAAGAATGAATTATTTATATTTAAATATGGCAATAAGAAAATGACTACCTGAAATATTTTAGAAGTAATACATGTCTATCTAAAATAAACAGGCCAACAATCCCCCTCCCAAGCCCAAACATTTCTTTGCTATTATGATGACAATTGTCCCAGTTAGTAAGCTTAGTGCCACTCTACTTGGGCAGCTCATCAAGCTCCTATTTGTCCTTGGAGAGAGGTCATCAGGGTGAGACAGAAGAAAACTGTGATTTTCTAGAATTCACAACTCTTCATGCCTATATGCTTAGCCCCTTGATAACTCTGAATACTATTCTATAGCAGCTTTCAAGAAATAAGTTCTTATGTGTTCAGACTGTCCTCACACTTACTGAACCCACTATATAGCTGAGGACGACCTAGAATTCCTGATCTTCTTGCCTCCACCTCCATAATGCTGGGATCATAGGTGTGAAACTGCAAACATGCCTTTAAACACTAGAGTTTGAAAAGTCATGATACACACACATTTCTCAGGTTCCGAAGACTTGCCCCACTCCATGATGAGATTGGAAAAGCAAGAAACTGGGTTTATTCATAGAGAATGAAAGTTTTTTTTTTTTTTAAGTTTCACAGGAGTCCTCTGTAATTTCATGTCTTGAAAGGTTTAGTGATGAAATTACTCAAGGAATTGACTTCCATTTACCCATAGAAGTTAGGAAACTAGTAAGGAGTCATGGGGGAGGCTTTCAAGGGAAGAACACATTTGGTGTAAAGTAGAGACAAGGAATAATAGATCAAGAATGTTTGCCTGGAGTAGGATGTGGGAAGGCAAGGTAGAAGAGGGAGTATGAGGAGGGATAACTAACATGAAAGACGTTTGAATAAACTATATGGAAACCTATTATTGTAGAAGATTAGTAAAACATATACCTATACAAGTATAAAAGGAATTTAAATGGAGTTACCCTATAACAGGGGGGAAATGACTCCTACAGATATGTAAGACGAATTTCTAAACAGTCTTATTAATAAACACACAGAACAAGAAATAAGGGTGAAAATCTGACAGAGATCAGAGGAACTGGGAGCAAGCCACCAGCTAGCCTCACCTCACCAACGCTGCCGCTACTTCCAAAGAGCGAAGCGAAGAGAAGAGAGTGACTTCCTGTCTAACCCGGCTTTTTATGCCTGTTCATTCTGCTAAGTCATTTCCTATCTCCACCAAACTACATCACTTCCTGTCTGTCTGTCTCCAGAACTCTATAGCTGATGCTGGGATTAAAGGTGTGTGCCACCACTGCCTTCCGCTAGTTCCCTAAAGTGACCTTGGACTCACAGAGAACCAAACGGATTAAGGGTGTGTGCCACCACCGCCTTCCACTAGTTCCCTACAGAGAACCAAACAGATTAAGGGCGTGTGCTAACTTGCAAGACTTTTGTTTTTACTACTAGTGGCTGGCTGCCCCATTTTTCCTCTGATCCTCAGACAAATTTTATTGGGGGACACAGATAAAATATCACCACACAGATACCATAGGTTATCAAATAAAAGTCCAGTGCCAGGCATGGGTTACTTCTTTCTGAGTTGTTGGTCAGTGGGGTCTTCTGGACTTCTAATAATTACAGACTATCCCCATTACTCTTGGTTACTCTTCCAAACTTAATGGTAAGACCCCATTGTTGAAGACACTATATACCTGAGTTATAGAACTTGGAGAAATCAAGCTGGTACTGATCTGGAAGCTTCATCCCTATTGACTAGCATTCATAAGATGGGAGGTACTATGCATGCTACTAGAGGAGAAAAGGAATCCTTAATCTCTTCACCTGTGAATGCTGTGAGCTTCAATAACAGTGGCCTGGCAAGATACGCCAACTGGTACAATAGTGGTGCAGATGTTATAGTGTGGCACAACTGCTTTCTGATCTGATTTAAGGCCTTCTCTATAAGGTAAAACTATCCTGGTACTGTTAATAATGGTCCAAACTCCATGGTTGGTGAAGTCCACAGATGGTGGGGAAGAACCTTCCACTATTAGTATGCTAGATGAGCATAGTATTAAATGGTTCCTTAAGTTATTTTTATTCCCATAGATTAGTGTATTTCTTAACCCTCATCAGAGAAGCTTCTTTTTGCAATGGATTGTGATTAACATGGAGACCTGGAACTGGTTGATGTGGAGAGAATAAGAGACTGTGCATGCTCAGACTTGAATGGGGCAGCTATTTCACACTCCTTCCCCTAAAAGCTCTGGGTGGAAGATTTTAAGACCAAAGGTAGTAGATGACTACAGAGATACAGAGTTTTCCAGACAACAGGGCAGTCACACATAGGAACTCACAGTAGCTGTGAGTACATGCACAAGACCTGTGTAAGCACTACACATGCACATGCAGGCAACACCAAGTGAATTTAGTGGGTTTAAAAAACAGTGTATGTGATATTAGAAGTGAACAGTGTTGAGGTGGGAGATGGGGGGACTTAGAAGGCAGGAAATGGGGCTAGATGGTGATCAAATCACATTATATGCATGTATAAAATTCTCAGACAATAATAAGAAAAAAACATAAAGAAATGGACCTCCATCAACATTAGCATATGCTCTGCAGATGGCACATGGAATGAACTATAGCAGATGGCTCAATGGTGTGGGCAGCCCTACTTCAGTAGCACAATCATAAGTGGCCTGGAACTACTCATTCAGGTGCAGCAAGGTCCAAACTCCACGGTTGGTGAAGTCCACAGATGGTGGTGGAGAACCTTCCACTATTAGTATGCTAGATGAGCATAGTATTAAATGGTGCAGCAAGATAGGAGCAGGCACTTTGAAGATCACTACAACCCCCAATTGAAGCACAAAGTAAAGCAAAGGAAGAGATGCTATCCTATAAGTGCATCGCACATATAACAATAGATTGATCTTATGACTAGAAACCTCTGGGAGTTAAAATGTCTCCAACAATCTTTTTTCTTTGTATCACAGTTTTAGGCCATGTGGTGCAGTTTCTGTTCCCCATTCCATAAAAGTCAGAAAACAGGCACCTTAGCTACACAGAAGTCTTCCAGTCAGCCAGAATCAAAATTGAATACCATCTCTTTCTCTCTTGATTGCACCTAGCTCAAAAACCTGTGTTGAGCAAGTAGCAGAGCTGGAGGCTGAGCCAGGGTCTGACATAAAAAACAAAACAAAACCCTAGGCATCTAATCATTGTGCTTCAAGATGAAGTAGTCTCCTCCCAACTTCATGTTCCTTCTGTTCCCTTGCTGGGCAGAGTAAGCACTGCTCCTAGGACCTGGGTTTCAGAAGGAGCCATCCAATCCACAGTCAAATTCAGACAACTAAGGAAGGGAGTGGCAGGATTTCCTTTGGAGACTTCCGGATTTAAACAGCAGATCTAATGTATGCATCTAAATTCATTCCCTCCCAAAGATCCATGAAACTTCAGCAAGCCTCTATGTTTAATTTTGCTTTTAAAAACAAATTCCCACCAGGAAAAGGAAGCTAGGAGAGGAGATAATAGCACCATAATTTGTGAAGCTAAAAAGCAGACCTGCCAGGCACCACTATAGTTCCTAGAGAAAAGAAAGAGAGGCCAGAGAGACTACTTAGACCCAGGGCCTCAGCGCAATTTGGGACGCATAGCCAGACCACATTCAAAAACAATTGCAGCAGCACCACCACCAAATAAACCCCTCAAATAAAAACCACGCAGACAGAGCGGAGAAGACTGACTACTCAGCCTCAAAAAAGGTGATTCACAAGTCAGCAGGGGGGAACATGGCAAAACAACTTGGTGTATGTGCTGAAATCTTCACCATGCTCCAGAACAGGATCTTCAGATACTCTGGTGCTGGGAGGTGAGAGGGATGGTGTGGCGGCCAACAGAAAGTTTGTTGGCTGAAAGGTGTTGAAGAAATAAGCAGGTCTCTGCATCCAGGGGTGTGTGCCTCTCTCCATCCCTGGCAGAGATGGGGCTTGATCCTTTGCTTGCCCCATCTCTTCTGCAAGCCTGACATTCTGTCCACAATTTTGCCCCACATCCCAGCATGAAGGCAGGAACTCTTATCTCTTCTTAAGTTTGTTTTGCTTTTAACTCTCACTTTCCCTTAAAGGGAAGCTGGGGACAAAGGAGCACTGGGGAAGCTCAGCTTTCTTTCCTCTGGAGGCCTTCAGCTAGTAGTGATTTGTTACTTCTTTTAGCAGAGTGTAGTGGCATATGTTTGTGATTCCATCACTTGGGAGGCTGAGTACGTCCAAGTGCTATGAGTTTGAGGCCAGTCTGAGCTAAGAACAAAACCAAAAAACTCCTAGATGGTAGTAAAACTATCTAGAAAAGAATGAGAACGATTCTCTTAGCATTAGAGTAATGAGAATCCCCATGTGGTGAGTGGACTGTGATCATGAGGGACATACTAGGGCCAGCATTTTGTTTCTCCAACCCGATCTGTGGATACAAGTTTTCTACTTTTCACTTCCTGTTTCTCAGGGCATATAGATCTTCCACACCTTTCCACAGCCATGATATGTTTCATAATAAAGGAGGAAAAGTTATATATATGCAGGCTGATAGCAATATGCTAATGAGAAATATATATGTCTGTATAGAAAAAATAAAATGCTGTATTCCAGTATGCTAGCAGGAGTTATCCTTGGTTTATTATATATTCATATTTACATATTTTATTATACCTTGAGGTTTGTGGGCTTTTAAAAATACTTTTCTGCATTTTTAAAGTTCAGTTCCAAAAGAACAGATTACTCTTGCAATCAGAAAGCAATAAGCACTTTAAAAAACCCCACAAGGTCCTCATGTCAAAATGAGTAAGGATGGACATAAAGCCTGTGTAAGGAACATGTGTGTGGAAGTCTAGGCAGAAGACTGGTGTTGTGAATAGAAACTACCGTGCTCTCCTAACTCCCCAGAGTCTAGAGTAACTTCTGGAGTTGCCTCTGGGAAGTCAGCACTAAGTGTGGTCTCTCAGAGAGTGGGTATCAAGGAAACTTCTAGGCTATTTTCAATGTTTTATTTCTTCCCTTGGTTGATAGCTGATGTTTTATACTCTCTTTACATCTACAGCATACACTCTACAACAGATTTCCAATGAGAGTCCTGGCAGTAATAAGAAAGTGCTATGTTGGGTTGGAGAGATGGCTCAGAGGTTAAGAGCACTGGCTGTTCTTCTAGAGGTCCTGAGTTCATATTCCCAGCATCTGCATGATGGCTCACAACCATCCGTAATGAGATCTGGTGCCCTCTTCTGGCCTGCAGACATACATGCAGGCAGAACACTGTATACACAATAAATAAATAAACTAATTAAAAAAAAAAGAAAGTGCTATGTCAAAGGAACAACTCAAGTTTAGAGCTTCAAAAGTCACTTTGGTATTTTGTGCCAGTTATTTGTCTTTCTGGAGCTACTCCAGGTGCAGTAGGTTTAGGGTAGGGCATGCAATTTAAAGCTGTGGGCCTGAAGTTGCACATTATCAGCAAGAGGTTGGGAATGTGCCTGGTGCTGGCACTCTCAGATCTGGTCTGGAATGCCAATCAACTTATGCTTAGGATATGGGGTCTGTCTTCTTCACATGGAATGGATCTGCAGACACCAAGGCAGCTGGTTTGCTAAGACTCTTATGCCATGACTGCCTGAAATCCTTCCTTCCTACTTCCAATGAACACCTTGTTTTCTGCCTCTTCCTTCATACCTCTCCCATCTCCTTTTCTAATATGAAGGGCAGCACTGGGTCACCCATTCAGGCATCATTCTCTGTAGAGAAAGGAGAGGTCACACTGTTTGCCCCAGGTAGTCAAGCAAGCTGAAGCCAGATTGGGAGAGCCGGTGAGATCCTAGAGAGCACTTGTTGCTGCCACCTAGTCTTCTTTTGGGTCTAGAATTCTGGAACACCCCTTCTGAGCAACACTGGCTTCTTCCAGTCTAAATTTGGTAAGTGGTGCTACAGTTCGGATCTAGAATACCCTAAGAGATTGGTCACTCTACCAACTCCATCTCTTTTTGTTAAAGGCTTAGGCCTTATCTTGGATACTGTTGGGAGGTGGTAGATCTTTCAGAGGTAGATGTAGTGGGAGATTTTAGGGAATTTTGGGATGTTTGTCTCTTCTCTCTCATTTTTACAGCTGGCCATGAGGGGCAAATCCAAAGGCCCTTCTCCCCTCTCCTGTCATGCTGTCCTGTGCTTCAGGCCAAAGCAATGGAGTCAGATAGTCATAGATTGGAATATCCACAGCAGTGAGCTGAGATAATGGTCTCTCTTTTTTGTTTCATTATCTTAGGTATTTGTTATTGCAATAGAAAGCTGACTAATGCAGTGAGGACACTGAGACTCAGCAAGAAAAGTCCCTTCCACACATTACAGCAAACTAGAATTCAAAGCTCCTCATTCTAGAGTACAACCATAGCACCTTGTGACTCATTTGGCCCAACAGCAGGCACTTTCTGTTGTGTGAAAAGCAAGAAGGGAAACAGAGAAGGTGGATCCAGGATGTACAGCTTTGTGAAAGCAGGATTCATAGAGGAAGTAAAGGCTATGAGTGAGAGGAGCAGAAAGTCTCCAGCATTGAGCTCTTTCAATTTCTGTCGTTTCTCCCTGGGGATTAGTAACTGAGTCACATGACACTTTGGGATTCATCATGTAGGTTTGGGTTAGGAGAGCCACTGCACCTCCACCTTTATGCCTAGGGCTTTATTCTTTCCAATGGCCTTATAGCCTTTGTGTCCCACTCTCCTCCCCACCACCTTCCACCTCTGCCATTCAGCCTCTGGCTTCCATAGTGCTACTTGTTTCCTTAGGTTCCCCCAGAGAAGCTGGAGTACATTCCTGCATGCTTATAACAAAGTTCCAATTTATTGATCTGAGAAATACTACAACCAAGTGTATCCTGTGGCAGCAGCCAATGGAGTAGGCATTGAAAAGCATTGAAGAACAGCTACAACCCATCCTCAAACCTTGACTAGCACATCTATCTCCAAGTCATTATTCTCAGATTGGTCTTTAGAATCCATGGGACTAGGCACAGATGTATATCATTGTAGCAGATCTGTCATTTGGATTCGATCAACACCAGCTGAAATATGAGCTGATCACCCACACACAAGATAACATGGGTCCTTGCTCTGAGCCTCAGATGTAACCCAGTTTGCCATTAGCCTAGGTGAACAATGGGGCCTACTTTGACAACACCATCTCATTCTTAGGCAGCAGAGCAAGGCCCAAGACCCCATTCATCAGAGGTAGATCAAGGCATAAAGCAAAAAACTTGGTCATCAAATTTTACGCTAGGCTGATGAAACTTAATGGTGGGCAGACACTAAAGGCCTGTGAATAGAGCCTTTGGAATAGCTCCAGGGCTAGGTGAAGATGCATGGCCAGATATCTATTCCAGCTAGCATTGCCTGGAGTGAGTTGTAGCCATCTGGAGACATGTGTCTACCTCAATAATAGGTGGATCAGGGAATTGTGGCCTTCAGTTCTACCCTGGAGTTATAATGATCTTATCAGGTTGTGGGGTTGGGGTATGACACAACATGATGGTGTGAATAGCCATGGTAGAAGCCTGAGGCTGGTCCATTCACAAGAATTCCTGGGACCAGGCAAAATACTAGTATATAGTGATAGGCCAGCACCTACAGGAGAGCTATTGGGGTTTATCCTGGCCCCAGAGAGAAACTTACTGGGACAGACTATTTTTTCTTGGTACTTTCCTTTTCTTTCACAAATCTATTTTCATTACATTTCCAAAGTAATTTTTGTGTGCATGTATGTGTATTGTGTGGGTGTGCTCATACCACAGCACATGTGCAGAGATCACAGGGCAACCTGTGGGAGTCTGTTCTCTCCTTCCACCATGTACATCCTGGGAATTGAATTCAGGTTGTCACATTTGGTGACAAGTGCCTTTACCAGCAGCACCATATCTCTGGCCCCCACTCCTGTTCTTTCTTAAGAAATACCAATAGTGTATTTGGGACAAATTAGCATGTGGGTTGCCTTATAGTGAAATACCCTCACTCAAAAATAATATTGAACTAACAGCCTCTGCTTGAACTAAAAGAAATAGGCCTGGGTCCCGAGCCTCCTAGAAATGCTGACAAGAGGCTCCGGGAATTGAAACAGTACAAAGTCACAAAAGTCAGGATGCCCGGAGGCCTATCTGAAAGCAACTGATTAACTACTGAATGTCCCAGCTCCGGAGATAGTCTATAGGAGAGGTCTTGTGACAAACAAACAGGTTAAACTTAAGGATGAAATAACTAGATAAGCTGCAGGAACTGTAAAAATTCCTAAGAGTAAGCTAGTAAAAAAATAAGCCCGTACTAACCTCCCTCCCCTTTGAGAAATCTTGTGACTTATGCCTTTAAAAAGCTAAGCTCACAGAGCAGGGGCAGATTTCCTCCCTGTCTTGCCTCAGGGCACTGCAGACGGAATCTCCCTGCCTGGCTTGTATTTTGAGAGAATAAATCTTGCTGTTGCATTCTGGACATCCTCAGTCTCCAGTGGTCTTTTTGGGGGTCCAAATCTGGGCATAACATCTGGGGGCTTGTCCGGGATCCCCCAAAACCCCATGGGGAACCCCAAAAGTCCAGAGGTTTATCGACATCTACCAATAAGAGAGCCCTTTGTCTTGTCCATGTCTGTGGTCTGTGTCTTTGTTGCTTGTCTTTGTTATTTTTGTTTTGTACCAGTTGTCGGTGGCTGATTTGTATTCGCAGGATCTCACTGGGGCAGACGTGTCCATACGGTGAACCTGGAGGGAACGAGAGACGTCTTNATCCCCAGTTTGGGCAAGGGACCCCCGGTCCTGAGCCACTTTGGGCCACCTCAGAGGTGACCGCCTTGTTTCAGCAATCTCCTCCAGGCAGTGATCAGAGCCTCTTTTGAGCCTCTGATTGCCAGTGAGGAGTGCTTTTGGGTATCTTCTCCCGCCACAGGAGGAAGTGCCAATTTGTATTTTGTCCCGGGAACTTATAAGAGTCTTTGTGTCATATTGTAGTAATTGTTGCCTTGTTCTTTTTCTTCTTCTTTGGCTTCTATCTCTGACTTTAATACTCCATCCTCCTCCACCTGAATGTTGGAGTGTTGGACATGGACCACGCCCGGGCTTGCTTGTTATCAATAAGCCCCCGGTGTTTGTTTGATCGAGGATAGAGAGCCTCAAGTCTGGATGGTTTTTGGTGTGATTGAGCCTGGAGGGTTGCTCCCCCCAGAACACATCAGGCCATTATTGTTCTTAGAGCTGTGTTGGTTGTCTTGTTGTGGCAAGGTTTTTTTTGTATGTGTGTCCTTGTGTGTAGTATGTTAACTGTTCTCACTGTAAAATTGACTGTGACGGACGCTATGGGACAGTGCTCCTCTTCTCCCCTAGACCTTTGCCTAGCCCACTGGAAGGATGTGCGAGCCGCTGCCCCTCACTGAACTGAGATAAGCTGGTAGCTTCTGCCAGGTGGGGTTTGCCAGGCCATCTGTTAGATGGGGCTCGAAAGCTGTGATTGAAATCATCGTCTCAGTGCTGATGTACTGGTACTTGGACTGTCTGTGTAAATGTTACTTGTTTCTGTCCACCCCCTCACTCTCCAAGACGTCCCTACCTCCTCCCTCCGGCAACATTGTCACGCCACCCGTGCCCTCGAGGTTGGCCGGGCTCGCACTGCAGCTGCCCCATTGTCCAGCGTGAGCATTGTGGGTCAGCCTCGAGTCTTCTCCTCCATCTCCCTCACCTGGCAGTACCTGCTCTGGTGTCGGCACAAGGAATGCTGTGGTGTCTGTCTAGGTGTCTGTCTGCTGATGCAAGCCGAGCACCCACGGTGTGTGGAGAGTAAAGAGAGCTCGAGCTCTCAAGAGGTGGCTGGTCATGGTCTAGAACACCAGCCAGGAGAGAAAGACATAGCGAGGGCTACCTCCCTCCGTAACCCTCTTGCTATCAAGCCTGCAGCTAGCCAGCCACACTCACTGAGGGTGGGGGTACATGCTCCCGTGCTCTTGGTACAGGCAGGCAAAGGCAGGGGCTATGAGCAGGGAAGTGGGGACTGCCTGCAATTGACAAAAACTGTGTGAATGCTGAACAGAACATATGATTTTAGTAAGAGGAGTTAACAAAAACTTTTTTTTTCAGAAACTCTATGCCCACAGCTCCCCCTCCCTTCTTTCCTAAGCCAAGTTTTTCACTGAGATAACTTCGGGGTCTCTTCTGCCGGCCATCAGCTCCCCTTATTAACCCTTCTCTGTCCTGATACTGCTTGAAAAACAAATGTTGAATTACAAGCCAAAGACATATTGTTTAAAAAGGGTATGCTTTTGTTTCCATAGAGAAAAGTGATTTACATGGATTTTGATCATTTGAGTTCAATGGGTTACAAATACTTGCCATCATTTAAGAAAACTGGTTACAAATTATTATTGGTTAAAAAATGTTTTAGGATGTAATATTTTTATAAAAATATAAAGGCTT
>LZPO01087166.1:553061-602736 GCA_001675575.1 Neotoma lepida | reverse complement strand
TTTCTCTTGCTATTCTGCTGTTACATTGAGACTTCAAAGGTTCATAGTTTTTAAAATGTCTGTCTATTCTATAGGTATGAATGAAAATGTGGCCACATGTATGTTTGGTTTTGAATGTCTGAGTTTTGCATGTCCTCTGTGTTAAGGAATACAAGTTAATACTAGTCATCTGGCTATCCAGATACTAGTTTAGAGTATAAACTGTTAACTTTTATCTATGGGATAACAAACTAGCCTGGTTATTGTTACCAAATTTAAAGATGTTTTCAAGATTAGGCCTGGATTTGCTTGGCTCAGATATATTTAATAGATGATGGTCCTCAAACCCATCAAAGATCTGATGAATATGGCATTTAAAAATATTTGATAAAAATTTTACTATAAGAAACAGAGACTCCCAGCTCCTAGCAATGACTCCCAAGGTCTCCAAAGAAGATAAGAAGTAACGACAAGATGACACCACGTAAATTGTTGCCAACACCAACCACTGGGCAATATGCACCAGGGCTGCAGCAGCATTGCAGGGCTGTCGCTGGAGCCCACCAATGAAAAACTGAGTGTCTACACAGCCCTACAGAGACAGCTGCTTAGCCCTGGAACAGCTCTTATCCTTCTTGAGACCCAGGCGGCCTCAGGCTTCCTGCTGGACCCTATGTGGAACCAGAGGCAGCGGTACGTGCTATGGGCAAAGAGTGTAGAGGCTTGGACGCACGGCAAAGCTCAAGCTGCTGCAGCTGCTGCCACTGCCAGAGTAACCTTGATCCCCAAGCTCCGGACACCCGGTGCCTCACCATAGCTGACCAGCTGAGTTCAAGGAAGCCTTCTCCCTCTTCAACAAGGATAGAGATGGCACCATTACCACCAAGGAGCTGGGGACTGTAATGAGATCGCTGGGACAGAACCCTACTGAGGCTAAACTGCAGGAACAGATCTCACTCTTCCACCATGGCATCCACCTACCGGAGGCTCAGATTGCCACAGGTGACATCATCGACCCCATACACAGCCACCGTGTGCCCGTGGACATGGCCTACCAGCGTGGCTACTTCTATGAGGAGATGAACCACATCTTGGCTGACCTGAATGATGACACTAAGGGTTTCTTCGACCCCAGCACGCATGAAAACCTCCTGCAGCTGCTGGAGCGCTGTGTGGAGGACCCCGAGACAGGCCTGTGTCTCCTGAAAGGAGGCGAGCTGGTGTACACCGATATAGAGGCCCGTGACGTCTTTGAGAAGGCCACCATGTCTGCACTATTTGGCACAGTGGAGCAGCACCGGGATCTGCTACAGCAGCTTCGCACAGGCTGCATCATGGTAAAAAAGATCATCAAGATTGTCATCACGGTGGTAGAGGAACACGAGCGGAAGGGCCAGCTCTGCTTTGAGGGTCTCTGTGCCCTTGTGCCTGCCGCAGGGCTATTGGTGAGTGGGGTCATCAACCATGAACTCTACCAGCAGCTGCAATGGGGGAGCGTTCTGTGCGGAAAGGTGGCTGAGGCTGACAGCCAAGACCTGAGACAGGCCCTGTGGGGTGCCAATGCAATTGCAGGGGTGTGGCTGGAAACAGCAGGGCAGAAGCTGAGCATCTATGAGGCCCTGAAGAAAGACTTGCTGCAGCCAGATGTGGCTGTGGCCTTGCTGGAGGCCCAGGCTGGCACTGGGCACAACACTGACCCTGCCACCAGTGCCCGGCTGACTGTGGATGAGGCCTTATATGCTGGCCTAGTAGGTCCTGAGCTGCATGAAAAACTCTTGTTAGCTAAAAAGACTGTGACAGGCTATAGGGACCCTTACTCAGGACAAGGTGTTTCACTGTCCCAGGCTCTGAAGAAACTCCATGTTATGGGCCAGGCAGCCAAGATTGAAGCTGTCCTGCCAACGCTATGAAGACTACAGGAGCCTGGGATGATGGCGGTCTGGGTATGGATAGTCTGTCATTTTTTAATAGATTTAAAAGTCTACACTCAGATAAAGTTTATCCTTCTCAGATCTTTGATGATATTGATGACTGGGCTAGCCATAGCTTTGTTAGCTTAACAACATCAGACAACCAGAGTCTTCCACAAGGTTGCAGCCCCCTTATTAATTAATTAAAGCTATGCTAGGACTCAAAAATATGAGTCTACTCCTGCTGTTTTACAGATACCTGTTACCTGCTTTTTCCACAGTATGTATTTCAATGCGAATCGATAATACTATAATTACTAACTCCTGTTCCTAGTTTATATCTGTCTCAACAGGTTTTCACTTGCCTGACAGACACACCCAAGCATCATTTGCTGATGAGCCATGAACTTGCTGAAAGCTGATATGGACCAATCCAGCTGATATAAATGCCATCTAGAAGCTTCTGTGTTCCTTCCTTGCCTTTGACTAACATTCTGGCTTTCTAGGGCCTGACAACAATGTCCTAATGTCAGCAGGAAGTAATTTCAGAAGTGAAAACATCACCTCTCTTCCCCTTCCTAGAATGTTAGATCAAAAGAAAATTTCTTGTCATAGGAAACCTGAGATAAAATAATGATTGGTCCCCATTTTCATTTCCAAGTTCTTTCAGGATAAGGAACTCTGTCAGCCATCACAGGGCTTTTGGCCCTTCTGCTTCTGCTAATTACTGTTGGCTCTTATGTTATGGATGCCTACTAGGGGCCCATGATTGGGCCCCACTAGGACCAAAAGAAGGAGGGAATGAAATACCCTCACTCAAAAATAATATTGAACTAACAGCCTCTGCTTGAACTAAAAGAAATAGGCCTGGGTCCCGAGCCTCCTAGAAATGCTGACAAGAGGCTCCGGGAATTGAAACAGTACAAAGTCACAAAAGTCAGGATGCCCGGAGGNCTATCTGAAAGCAACTGATTAACTACTGAATGTCCCAGCTCCGGAGATAGTCTATAGGAGAGGTCTTGTGACAAACAAACAGGTTAAACTTAAGGATGAAATAACTAGATAAGCTGCAGGAACTGTAAAAATTCCTAAGAGTAAGCTAGTAAAAAAATAAGCCCGTACTAACCTCCCTCCCCTTTGAGAAATCTTGTGACTTATGCCTTTAAAAAGCTAAGCTCACAGAGCAGGGGCAGATTTCCTCTCTGTCTTGCCTCAGGGCACTGCAGACGGAATCTCCCTGCCTGGCTTGTATTTTGAGAGAATAAATCTTGCTGTTGCATTCTGGACATCCTCGGTCTCCGGTGGTCTTTTTGGGGGTCCAAATCTGGGCATAACAATAGTACTAAAAAAGTTGACAATGGGTCAACAGCAGCCTCTCAGCAATTCTGGGCCTGGATGTTAACTAGTGCTGGAGCACTGGAAGTAACCACAGGCACCATGGAAATAAGAGAATTTCTCTTAAGACAGTCACAACTAAAGCTGTTATACATAATTAATCCTTTAGTGTCAAGGTGATGCCACACGCAGCAAGCATCAAGGACTTTCAGTAAAATATATCTTCATTTAGTATTGAAAATAAGGTACCAGAAAGTAATCAGATAGTAATCAGTATGGGATGCAGCTTAGATAGAGAATTAAAACAACTGTTTGTTTAAAGGAAACTCAGTGAGCTTAAAGAAAACATGTTGATAATCTAATAAGGAAACAACAAAAAGATGGGAGCAATTAAAAATTGAAGAGAAATTCTTGAGCTGAAAAATATACTCAGCAAAATTAAAAAAACAACAAAAAAGACAACAAAAGCAGGATAGACTAAACAGAAGAAGTAGTCAACCTGAAGATAGGTGACTTGAAAATAAACGGAGAATATAAGAGCAAAAAGGAATGAAGAAAGCTTGTGAAAGCTTTGGGATAGCATAAAAAGAGCAAATATTTGGGTGTTCAAGAAAGACCTGAGAATGCCAAAGGAGTAGACAGCTCATATAAAGGAATAATAGCACTAGAAAGTTTTCCAGCCCTAGAGAAGGGTTCAATTATCCAGGTAGAGGAAGGCCAAATGGCTCCTGTCAAATTTAACTCAACTTTGCCTACTCTTATCTTATAATCAAGGTCTCAAATGGTGGGGGAATTTTTACAGTACTAAAGGAAAAAGAAATCTGTTAGCTGAGCATACTATACCCCATAGAACTATCTTTTCTAGAGGAGGAAGAATGGATAAAAGCATTTCCAAGCAGAAGCTGAGAGCAGATCTTTCTGAGACCTTTTACACAAGCAAACACTAAAGCAAGAGATATTGAGTGAAAATTCAACATGGGAAGGTATCCAACTCAAAAGGAAGAGTAATTATAGAAATTGAGAATTATCTACTTCTGTAAACATGGTGCATAAATTATTCATAGCCTTTGGATGAAGACTAAAGCAAAAATGAAAAATATGAATACATTAATATACTAAAAGATGAGCAATACAAAAAGTCATAAAGTGGAGTATCAAAGATTCAAAACATGAGGAGAAATGGAGTGCACATGGAAAGTGTTCTTATTAGTATATTTTCTCTTACTCTTTTGATTCTGTAGTTATGTTTACAACCATGCTAAGATGCTAACATTTAGAAAATAAATTATTTTTATATGCGTCATGGTAGCCACAAAGTAAATGTCTATAATGGGAAACTCAGATATAAGTCAGGGATCAAACACATGACTGGAGTAATCCACTTAACCACAAAGGAAGACTTCAAGAGAGGGAGAAATAGACTACAATATGATTAGGAAATAACTTTAAATAACAATGATAGTAAGATTTTACATACCAGTAATTATCTTGAATGTAAATGGATTAAATTATCTAATTAAAATTAATAGAGTGATGAGACAGACAAAAATGAAGGACCCAATCATCACATATTGGTTACAAGAAACTAATTTAAGAACTCATACATACTAAAAATGAAGGGATGAGATAAGAACATTTCATGTGAAAGGGATTACAAAAAAGAGGAGGCAGCCATACTTATATCAAATAAGATAGATTTTTAAATCAGAAACAGTAAAAAGAGATAAAGGAAGGTTATCATCTAGTGTCTAAGGGGTTTGGATTTTAACAGTTCATTAACACCTAAACTCATCAGTTCAAGGCTCTGCTTCCAGATCATGGTGCTATTGGAAGGTGGTAGAATTTTTAGGGGTAGGGCATAGTTATAGGAACTTAAGTCATTGTGTGTGTGAGTGTGTATGTGTGTGTGTGTGGTGTCCTTGATGGTATTTGGGGCCTTGGCCTCATTTCTCTTGATTTAGCTTCCTAGCCATAATAATATGAGATGGTTTGTTCCACCATTCACTCTTCACTCTGATGTTCAGGTTGATTCTAGGCATAAAGCAATGGGGGCCAAGCCATCATGGACAGAAACCCTGGAAACTGTGAGCCAAAATAAATCTCTCCTCTTTTTAGGTTGTTTCTAGTATTTTGGCACAGTGACAGAAAGCTGATGAACACATGCACTGGATATCTGAATGTGCAAATGTATAATTCAAATTTTAATAGACCTATAGGAAGAGATAGACTCCAATACAATAATATTGGAGACATTAACACTTTACTTTCAACAATGAATGGATCATCTAAAAGGAGAATCAAGAAATAGATGGCAGAGTTAAATTTCATCTGAGATCAAATGGACCTAATAGTTATCTATAGAACATCGCATTCTGATAGCTATAGAATACATGTTTTTCTCTGTGCAGAATATTATCTAGGATAGATTAATAATAATAGCATTGAATAGTATAGACTATACAATACTCCATAAAATAAGTCTCAATAAATTTAAAGGAACTGAAATTATATTGGATATATTTTTTTCTAATCATAATGCAATAAAGTCAGAAATCACGAAAAAGAGAAACATTGGAAACTATAAACACATGGAAATTAAATAACTTGCTTTTGAATACCCAATGAGTCAAGGAAGAACTCAAGAAGGAAAGTTTTCATTTATTATTATTATAATTATAATTATTATCATTATTATTATATGTGTATGAGTGTTTTGCCAGCATGTATGTCTGTGCACCATGTATGTGCAATTCCCACAGAAGTCAGAGGAAGGCATAAGATCCCCTGGAACTGGAGTTACAGATGATTATGAGCCATCATGTGGGTGCTGGGAATGGAATCCATGCAAACATAGCAATAACAGCAACAGCAGCAGCAACAACAACAATATTTTTAAAAAAGATAAAACAGACAGGTAGGTTAAGAAAAGGAGACACAAATAAATAAAATAAAATAATGCAATATAAGATGTTACAACCAACATCACACAAATACAGAATACGCATTATTATGAAAAACTATATGGTAAGAAATTTGGCAATTTAGAAAACTGACAAATTCCTAATAGACATAAATATACCAGCACAGAATCATGAAGAAATAGAAAATCTGAACAGACCAATAGCAAGAGGATGGATTGAACCAGCAATATAAATGTGCTCCATCAAAGAAAAGCCAAGGACTATATGGTTTAATTAAAACCAATTTTCTTAAGTTATTTCCAAAAACAGAGGAAGAAGGGATTCTTCTAAACACATCACATGAGGCTAGCAGTACCCGGATTTCCAAACCAGATAAACACTCTAAACAAATTAAACACCTATAAGCCATCACCTTTCATAAAAGCAGATGTAAATTTACTCAATAAACCATCAGCATATGAGTACAACAGCATATTCAGAAGATTGTTGACCATAACCATGTTGAACTTATATAAGGGACACAAAGGATGGCTCCGTATCATCAAATTAATAAACACAATACACAACAGCAACAGAAGAAAGTACAAAAACCATATGATCTTCTTAATGAATGTAGAAAAAGCACATGATAAAATCCAACATTGTTCATGATAAAAACATTGATCAAATTGGCCAGAAAAGAAACATATCTCAATATCATAAAGACCATTCATGATAAACCAGCATTAACTTAAATGAAATGGGAAAAAGCTGAAAACATTTTCTCCAAGATCTGTACAACAAGGTAAGGATGCTCACTTTCACCATTTATTCTTTTGGTGGTTTGTTATTGTTAGAGTCATGTTATGTAGCCCAAGTTGGCTTTGCACTCTCAACTCTGAAGCCTCTGTTTCTTGAGTGCTGGGATTACAGTCATGTACAAGCATACTTGGCCACTTTTACTACTTTATTCAAAATAGTCTTATCCAGGACACATTCAAATTCAAAAAGAAGTCAGATGTCACTGTTTTCAAGTGATATGATCTTATATATAGAAACTTCCAAAGCTATTTATATACTAAGTAAATTTACCAAAGTTGCAGAATATAAAACAGCACACAAAAATGATCAGCATTACATACTAATCATGATATATTTGAAATAGAAATCAAGAAACAAATCCCATTTGCAGTAGACTAAAAACAGTACCTATGCACAAATTTAAATAAAGAGGCAAAAGACCTCTATCATGAAACATTTTAAACATTGATGAGAAAAGCTGAAGATGTCAAAATTAAATGACATCTTTTGTTCATAGATTAGAAGAATCAACATTGTAAAATGCCCATTATACCCAAAGTGATTTAGATTCAATGTAATGTTTATCAAAAATCAGATGCTACTCTTGGTAGAATTAGCAAAAACAATTCTAAAGTTTGTATGGAATTACCCAAACCTACAAATAGCTAGAGCCACCTTGATCAAAAAGAATAAAGCAGGAGTTGTTAACAAGCTAAAAAGTTACAGTAATTAAAGCAGCATGTTATTGGCATAGCAACAAACATATAACAAACACATAAACCAAGGGAATAGAATAGAAACCATAAAAACCCTATCTATCTATCTATCTATCTATCTATCTATCTATCTATCTATCTATCTATCTATCTCTCCATGTGCTTATGTCTGATTTTCAAAAAAACTGGTAAGAATATACATTGGGAAAAGAACAGTCTTTTCAATAAACGGTATTGGGAAAACTGGGTATCCACCTACAAAAAAAATGCAGACAAATCCCTAAGTTTCAGAGTTACAAAAATCTAATTCAAAATGTATTAAAGTCTTAAGTGGGGCCTGGGGATGTAGTTCAATTACTTGCCTAACACTCAGGAAGCCTTGGATTCCATTCCTGGGAATGCAGAAACTAGGCATGTGATCATAAATTCGTAATCTTGACACTTGGGAGGTAAAGGAGGAGGAGCAGAAATTCAAGGTCATCCTTGGCTACATAGTGAGTTGGAAGCCAGCTCAAAAAATTTAGAGGTCTGAAAAAATATAAAGGGGTTCTCACATTTAAGACCTGAAATTATGAAACTATTAGGATAAACATTAGGGGAAGGTTCAGAAAATTAGAATGGACAGTTTTTTTGGGATAGGATCTAAAAGGCAAAAATAGTCAGAGTATTTAAACAGCTTCAGCACAGCAAATGATCAAACAGTATGCACAGGAGAGAACATTACTTCTGATATGGGGCTGAACTTTAAAAACACAACAGAGACAAAACAAAACAACAAAACATTTTATTTAAAAAAAACCAAGAAACACAATATCCAGCTAAATAGACCATTCTCCAAGGAAGAAGTACAAATGACCAGCAGGTATTTGGTTCAATATTACTAGACATTGTGAATCCAAACCATAATGAAATATCACCTCATTACAACTAGAATGACTGTTATCAAAGAGGCTAAGGAGAACAAGTGCTACAGTAAATGGAAGAACTGGAAGTCTTGCACATTGCTGGAGGGAATGGTAATTACTACAAACATTGTATAAAATAATACAAATATTCCTCAAAAAATCAGAATATAGTTACTGCATCATCAGGCCATCCCAACACTAGATGTACAGCTAAAGGAAATGAACTTAGCTGTGTTGAAGAGACATCTGCACTGCCATGCTATTGTAGCATCACTAATAATAGTGTCCATCATCAGATAAATGGATAAAGAAAATATGGTACTCATCTGCATGGAATATCTTCAGCCAGAAAAAGAATGAAAACCTATTATTTGTGGCAATGTGGGTAGAACTGGAGATTATGTTAACTGAAATAAGACAAGACCAGAATGACAAATATTCCATGGTCCTACTTGTATACAGAATCTCAAACAGATGATCTCATTGAATTAAGAGTCAAGTGGCAGAGATATCCAAGGTTGGAGTGAGTAAGGCTGGGAAGGGACCAGGAAAGATTGATCAATAGGTATAATTTCTACTTATTTAGGAGCCCTAAGGTGTTCTTTAAGTTAGTTCCACATCTTCATGTGGTATAATTGGATATGTTCCAGTTAGAAACCATGTGTTTTAAGCCAGTACAAAATTCTAGAGTTCTAAGTATCAAAACTGAAAGGGCTCATGGGGATTGTTTACCCTAGAGGTTTTCAAAGTAGGAAAGTTGGAGCAGATGCAGCAGCAGCCCTTGGAAACTCATTGAAAATAAAATTTCCTAGGTCCCACATTGTCCTATGGAATCAGAAATTCTAGATGTGGGACCTAGTCACCTACATTGTAACAAAGTAGTACAACCCCAAAGGAGATTGAGCCTCAGAGAAGCAAGAGACAATTGATCCTGCTCAGCAGAGCTTCAGGGATTATGGTTTGGTGACCACTTAATGCTGCTTTTCAATTTCACCTTTTCAAATCAGAAAATGTTCCTTTTTTATCCATATTTCTATTCCTTCTCTGCTCAGATGAGGTTGGAAATTAAGGGTCCTTGAAACACGAGGAGATACATACAAACCAGTTCTGAGGATGGCACATCCCTAGGGTTTCTCAATTGGAGACTGAGCCCAAAGGATAAATTGGATTTCCATAGGGTTGAGCATTTGAGAAAATGAGATCATGGCAAAAGGGAGTGAATGCATGATGACAGTCATCAAGGCTGACTGCAGCAGTGCATGGTGGCCTATTCAACATGAAATGTGTCTTCCTTCTCTAGATTCCTCCACCCATTCTCATTCAAGTGGTTTCACCCATTAGCTTCATGCCCAGAAAATGTTTGGGAGGAACTGTATCCCACCCGAGATTCTGGGTGGGGCATTCAGTTTTGCTAACAGAAAGCAGGATAGTGTGCACATTATCCTTTCTAGCCAATAAATCCCTGAAATCCAGGGACTTCTGAGAAAGAAGTTCCCTTGTTCCTCTGACATGGAGACTGGAATGGGGTTCTTTGAATAGGGGGCAGGAGGAAGCTGGCAGCCTCTGGAATTGAAGACAGCTACAGTGTGCCCACAAGGGGGAGCTAGCTGTAGGATGAGGGAAGGTCTAAAAGATAGTCATACATCTCTGGTGACAGGGTTAAGCTGATGATTTAGAGCAACTTGAAGCCACCCAACTGCTGCACTTTTCCTCATAGGAGTCTGTAAGATACACTTTAAATTAATTATTAATTGCTTTTGTTTTGTTTTGTTTTGTTTTGTTTAAGCCATAGTGAACTGGGTTGTCTGCTACTGGCAATTGAATATATTCTGATAGACCACCTAGCCTGGGTCCTCGGATTTTTGAGTTCATGAATTCTGTTCTAAACTACCAGCCTCGGGTTAAAAAACCCTGTATGTCTGCTATCCAAGTACCAACCAGGCCTGACCCTGCTTAGCTTCCAAGATCAGATGAGACAAGGAATATTCAGGGTAGTATGGCTGTATACAAAACACCCTATTTCTAATGATGAAGCCCAAGGCCTGTATAATCTTGCTCAGCCTTGAGTTATATTTCTTTATCCCTTAGTCCAGCTCTCTTAGAGAAAAATGTAACACACCTGCAAAGTCCAGCACACTCCAGCACACTTACCCAAGTGCAGATCAAATATCACCATCTTGGGCCCTTCATTCAGATCTCTAGTTCAGTACTCAAGCTCTTAAATTTGCATTAGTAGAATATGATACACATTTGAAAAGCAATGGTGTAGCAGAACATTAAGAGTCTGGATCGTATTCAATTCTGATGCAAACTTCAATATGTACTTTGTGGGTTTTTGTGAAGAAAATAATTGATCCAAACTGGAATTTATCTATAGAAAACAGACAGTGTTAGCTCCTAAGAGCAATTATTGGAACCAAGTTCCTGAATTTTAAAATCCTTTGAAAAGTCCAATAACATACCAGAAAGTCAAGATTTGATTTCAGAGATGATAATGGAACAAAAGCCTATAGAAGGTCTTACTGAGTAGTCTGCTGATGACTCTAGAGCAATCACAAGGGTTCATTCCCTTTCTCTGTTCCTTTGTCCAACATTGCATCACTTTACCTACTTGGAGAATAGAGAATAGATACAAATAAAATACAGTTACAGAGAAATGCTTATTAGTTTCTCTGTGTATATGTGTGGTGGGGTGTTATGGGCTGGAATTGGCAAAGACAATGAGCAGGGCAAATGGGGGATGTGGTTGCTACCCACCTAGTGAGTTGTAGGAGGGTGGGAACAAAACAGATGAATGGGAAAGAATGGGGAGAGTCTCCTGTTCTCTCATCTACTGCACCAAGTACATCTGGAGCATTTTGTTTGGTCTAGCCCAGTGATTTTGAACCTTCCTCATGCTATGACCCTTTAATACAGTTCCTCATGTTGTAGTGACCCCAAACCATAAAATTATTTTCATTGCTACCTCATAACTGTAATTTTACTACTGTTATGAATTGTTTTGTGAATATCTGATATACAGGATATCTAATATGCGACTCTTGTGAAGGGTTGTTCAACCCACAAAGGGGTCATAACGCACAGGTTGAGAACCATTGATCTGGTCAATTTATAGCCACTCAGAAGGTCTTCCTTTAGTGCCCTGTACTTAGGTCAGAGGCAAGAAGCCAGGATAGTGGCAAAGAATTCATGGTGGAGACAATTGAAACATCTCAGTTGTCTTCAAATATCTGAGAAGCTCTGCCACCTCAGGGAGGACATATGGAACTAGAATCTTACTCAGCTGATTGGCTTCAAGATATTATAATTTGTGTTAAATTATTCATGGAGGAGGAACCTAAAATCTATAGTAAATATCAACCTATCTAGGTCTAATGATTCACAAGTCAATTTATGGCTTGGAGCAGGATCTTCATGGAAACTTGTAAATTCGTGAGGTCATGCCACCACTTAAAATTTTACTAACATAGGTTTATTAATAGTTGAGCCCTTGGTTATAATCTTATCATTTATAATGTGGCATAATTCCTGAACTAGGGAAGCAGCTGGAGAATAGAGCTTGGTAGAACAGATTTGTATGACTCTGGACCTCCATGAATTCAAAGAGAATGTCTATGGTTAAAGCGTCACCAGAGACTGCCCTTTTAACCCCATTTTGCTTCTTTGATCTGTATTGTTCTAAATATGGCAATTAATAGAGAAATTCAGACCCCTTACTGAGGATGAGAATGAAGAAAGGTAACTCCTTGTGATATAATTGGTCTAGAGAAGATGTTTCTAAATTAAAAATTAATAAAGCAAATAAAAACAATTAGTAATGTAGTTGTCAAATGACCAAAATAAATGAAAACAAGAATCCAGAGACAAAATTTCCACAAGAAATAAATCTATACTCAGAAAATAAATGTCTCATTACTTTAATCCTATGGTATGAGCTTGCTATTGTTTCATGCTGATTGCCTCTCGAGGGCCCTGTGGTAGCAGCCTGATCACCAGCATGTGGTGCTATGGCAGAGGTGGTGGAGCTGTTAAGAGGTAAGGCCTAGGGGAAGGAAGTTAGATCATTGAGAGTGTGTCCTTGACTCCCAATATCACTGTCTCTTTGTGCTTCTTTGCTTCCCAGCTGCTATGAGCTGAAGAGGTTTGGTTAAATATGTGTCACTCACCATAGTGTTCTGCTTTGAGCATGGACTGAGAAGTGTGAGTCAAAAGAAATCCTTTTTTTGTTTGTTTGTTTGTTTTTCAAGACAGGGTTTCTCTGTGTAGCTTTGGCGCCTTTCCTGGAACTCACTTCATACCCCAGGCTGGCCTCGAACTCACAGAGATCCACCTGCCTCTGCCTCCCCAGTGCTGGGATTAAAGGCGTGCACTACCACTGCCTGGCTAAAAAATCCTTTCTTACAAAGTGACAGAAATCTGACCAACACAAAGCTTATCCAAGTAGAACCAAGCCAGTATCATTCTTTTGTGGTGTGTGGGGTGGAGGGTGTATGTAACCACACCCAAACTGACCTTTAATTTGTGATCCTCCTGCCTCAGGCTCCCAAGTACTAGGACTACTTGTAACCCCATGATCAGAATAACTAAGTGTTCTTACTAATTTGCATTTTAAGCCTAAGAAGAAAGAACATGAGCTAAGTAGTATTTAAATCATGCTCACCTGATCCTGTGCTCTTCAGAACCAAATAGCAGCTATGGACACACTGTATAAGTGGAGACCATTCACACACAACTCATAAGACTGCAGTTGACTGATTTATACCAGGAGAGTCAGTGCCACGTTTGAGTGGTATGAATAAATCTTAATTTAAAAAACAATAGTATAAGTGGCTTGAATTCCTAAGCTAGATATCTTCTGGGCTTTTCTTATCGTATGTGACTGTCACTGTGGTATGTGAAATGGCTGCCAGAAGTCTTGTTTTGTCCTCATAAACTTCATTAACAACAATGATAGCAGCAACAACTGAAAGGACCCGGTAGAAAGGACCACTGGAAGCTTGACACTGTATTTGTTGGAAGTTGAAGAGATACACATATGCAGACATTACACAAGAAACACAACTAGATCACAAAGATGCATTGCAGTCAGTGTCCTTACATGAAGTGGCAGAGAAATTTCCTCTACCCAACGTGAAAACAGCTGAATTCATCAAAGCTTCTAAATTTATCCCAAACCAGCTATCCAAATTGTCTTAAGAACTTAACATTCTGTGAAGGCTAGCAGATGTACATCAGTCACTGGTTCATTCGCTCTTCCCCACATTCATACACTTATTTAAAGGGTCACATTTTTTGCTCATATTCAAAGCTAGGTAAGAGATTTTCCTGTGACTGAGGGGTAGTTTTGAGTGGGGCCACAGATAAGACACAAATAACTCTAAAAAGTGGAAATAACCAAATCCCCAAGATGTCAAAACTAAAGGTCTTGTGTGCATAACAACCAGATGTGCCAACTTTCTACAAGTCATTTGAACTGAACATTTATCAGAGGCTCTTGTTTCTTACTTCGTGTGCTAGTGGCCAGGCATTGGAGCCTGTTCTCATTGTAGTTGAGATCCCTAACCTTTGCCAGAACTCTATTTCAAAGTCCTGAACTTGCTCATAGAAAGTTAATCCTGGATGAAATGTCAGCAGCATCCTCTATTGGCTCCTGTGTTATCTAGAAAACTGCCAGCCTTTCTGATGTTTCCAGACTTGAGGGTACCCAGAGAGCAAGTGAAACATATAGGGCTTCTCATCCTATTCAAAATCAGTGATGATGCCTATTCCTATTTAAGTCATTTCTTTGCACCTCCCATGTTGCCATTTCTCTAAAATTTACAGAGAATACCAGTCATATTGTTTAATTTACCAGGAAATTTATTTCTATGCACTGGCTATGTGCAGTAACTCAATTTTGTGTGATTAACTTACATGTGCTCACTACGGCATGATTTGTACTAAATGATGAGTAGACATTCACTCACTTCTGCTCCTAAGCAGGAAAATGGAAAGCCAGCTTGATATTATTTTGATACTGCACATTAATAATATTGGAAAAGGTTGCTTTTGATTAGTGGAGGATTAACAAGTGTTTTAAAACTGCAGAGTATTTCCATTTCAATTTTGCTGTTTTGAGACACAGCTACGTGTCACTTAATCATAGAGACACAGAAATGTGTTGCTAGGTGATTTCATCATTGTGGGAACACCACTGAGTGTACTTATACAAATCTACATGATACATGCAGGTCAATCACTCTACTGTGGCATTGTTACTGACATACAGTAAAAAGAGAGATGAGCAACTGCCAGCATAACATGGCAATTGTTCTAATGTAAACTTCTTGTTTATAAGTAGTAAGAGCACACTCAAACACAAAAGTATAGGAAATAAAAAAAAAAACTAGCAACATAGCCATTTCTTCTCACTATAAACAAGATGTATTGAGTATACAACTGCACATGTTCTTTTAATGGACTGGCAGTGAAGTTGGTTTGATCACCTCAGCATCACTACAATAGTGTAATGCCTTCTGACAGAAATGGGTATGACATCAGCAGATGATAGGAATTTCTCAGCTCCATTAAAATCTCAGAGAAACACTCTTATACATTCAGTCTGTGTGGGTAGAAATGTTGTTTTGTGCTACACAACCATTTGTGGCATAACATCAACTATCTCAACCTTTTAAATTGTACAGCCCATGGCATGGAGTTCTTCTACAGTATGTTATAATTGTCATCATTGTCGATCTGCAGAAGTTTTTCCTCTTTGCAACTGAAACCCTGTGCCTTCCCTCTTTGTGAGTCTAAGCTGCATGTTTTCCAATCTAACATGCAACTCCCTTGCTTCAACCAACTACTAAACAGGAGCCCTATTGTCTACTTGTTATCTTAGGAGTTGCTATCCATGTTGGATTCAGGAGTCAGAAATGCATCAGAACAAGATTGATATGAGGAATTCCCTCATATTCCAAAGTCTGTGGATGATCAAGTCCTTTGAATAAAATGATAGTATTTCCGTAGATTCTATATACATCCTTTTATACTTTAAATCATCTCTAGATTACTTACAATATGTAACACAAATCAAATTGTTGTGGAAAATTTGTTTACACTGTGAAGATGTGTCTTTGCCAAGGCACCTTCTCATTGATTTAATAAAGAGCTGAATGGGCCAATAGCTAGACAGGAAGCCGTTAGACGGGACTTCTGGGAATAGAGAGGACTCAGGAAAGAAGAAGGGACGAAACGCCAGGAGACATAGAGAAGAAACAGGAGATGCAAGATAGAAGAGAGATAACATCACATGATAGAAGATAGATTAATATAAATGGGTTAATTTAAGTTATAAGTGGTAGCTAGAAATAAGCCTAAGCTATAGATTGAGCTTTCATAATTAATAATAAGTCTCCATGTCATTATTTGTGAACTGGCAGCCCAAAGGAAAGTCCAATTATAGCAAATAATCTTGCTATATTGTTTAGGAAGTAATGACAAGAAAAATGTATGTGTTCAGAACACAGATTTTTTTTCCAAATACTTTTGATCCATCATTGGATTAACTTGATAATTTGGAGCCTGCAGGTATTCAGGGCCCACTTTAGTCTATTCTGCTGCTCCCTTTAAGCTCAAAAGCAGCCAGGTCAGAGTACTAGGATCTTTTTAAAAGCAGATCGAAGTTATGGGCTCTGCCAACCTTTAAGAGATATGGTTTAAAGGTACAATAGACTTATAGACTTATAGTTTAAAGGTACAGGCAACGTTTCCATATGTTTGTGATTTATCATTCTGGTAGATCTAAAAGGGGGAAGCTTTAGGATGGAGCATCATTACCAATACTCAGAAACCCAAAAGGAAACTGGGAAAAAATTTATTCTTGGTAACCTCAGTGCTAAGTTTTTGAGCATTGTTGTTATTATTACCTGTCAATCCAGAGTGGTTAAAACACAGCTGCTCAACACTGAGGTGTCAGTGATCAATCTCTCCAAATGTATGTCACAGTGTGCCTAACATTTTTCCTCTTATAGTAGCCTTCCAAAATATCTGCCCCAAACGAAATAGATTTGTAGCTCACTTAAGATAGAAAGGAAAAGCAAAACGTGACAGTATGGTCATGTTAGATATAAAATAAGAATGCTCACTCAGGAAAACATGTTCATGTCTGGTAGAGAAGATGCAGGTCAAGCCTGGGCTCCGACCAGTGGCTCTTTGAAACCTGACATGTGTTTCCCTCCCCCTATTTCCTTCATTTGGACAATCTAGGCCCTTCCTTAGTTATCAGTTGACTTACAGTAGGCAGCCAAAAGCTTGCTCCTGTAGGCTTCTGCTTTTGCATTTTATGGTGATATTGTGTCCCCCAATATATTGTGCACCCTAATAAACTTATCTGGGGTCAGAGAACAGAACAGCCATTAGATAGACATAGAGGCCAGAAAATGGTGGCACATATGCCTTTAATCCTAGCATTCCGGAGGCAGAGATCCATCCAGATGCCTGTGAGTTCAAGGCCACACTGGAAACAGAGACAGGCATGGTAGCACACACCTTTAATCCCAGGACTTGAGATCTATGTCTTTGCTTGGGAAGGACATATGCCTTTAATCCCAGGAAGTGATGACAGGAAGCAGAAAGGTATATAAGGTATGAGGACCAGGAACTAGAGGCTTTTAAGCTTTTAGGATTTTGAGCAGTTCAGCTGAGATCCATTCCAGTGAGGACTCAGAAGCTTTCAGTCTGAGGAAACAGGATCAGCTGAAGAGTCGGCAAGGTGAGGTTGACTGTGGCTTGTTCTGCTTCTCTGATCTTTCAGCTTTCACCCCAATACCAGGATCCAGGTTTTTTATTAATAAGACCACCTAAGATTCATGTTACAGCATTTCACCAGAACTAACCTTTGAAATGAAGTTTATACTACCTATCACCAGAATTAGTAAAAGAGAAAACGTGAAGAAACTTGCTTGTGAACATGTCAGGAAATGCTGCCCTCCCAACTGAATGAGGAAAAAAAACCAGGCAGCAAAGCGAGTGGAAAGACTTGAAAGCCCAAGGTGACAGGCCCTTCTTCCACAAGTGGTGCATCTGATTTGATCATAGGGGTCATGTCTTTCAGCAAGTTAAAGGTCACTAAAAATGTTAATGAGTGATTCTGAGAACAGGAAAAGGTTCAGCTTCCATCTCTCCTGACTGCAGTCTAAAATAGGCTGATGTAGCTTTCATTGCAGAAGGAATTCTCTGAACCTCACTGATCATTTTTGTTTTCAATGGGAGGCTGTAGTTTGAATGCAGATAATTCAAGCTGCACTGTTGAGAGGCAGTAATTAGAGCTTATGCACTACTAAGCATGAAGTCCAAAGCAAAAGTAGTATTGAGGCTCCACAGATACTCTATTTAAAGGCTCTGGGGGTATGAGTAAGTGGTGAAGGAGAGAGATGGACAAAGAAAGACAATGAGTGTGCTGTACTTAATCCTTATGGGTCCTGACCCAGCCTAGAGGTGGGGGTGGGTAGGTCTGGCCTTTACTTTCCCTTTTGTGTACACACTCTCAGATCTATTTGGCCAGTTGAGGACACAGTTTCCACATGACATATGGTCCCATCAAGCTGCTGTTATCACATCCTTAGGCTCTCGTCCTGCCCACCTGAAGTCATCCTGGAGTCACATTTGTCATTCAGTATCTACATGGCTGCCAGTACCTCAGCTATCTGTGCCTGGAAGAAAGCCAGCCTGGCTTTGAGTCCAACCCTTTGGCCCTGTTGGGAACCCCATAGCCGAGGTCCTTGCTCTGTGCATTCCCCTTTAGGTCTTGGCCCATGGGTGGATTGAGGAGGAGCCTGCCTTTGCACATATTGTAGACCCAGTGTCTCAGGGAGGGCAGATAACACTGTTGTCCCTTTATAGTTGCTAGGGACCCACTGCTTCCTAAGCTAAGGGGATATGTGACTTCTTGTTGAATATATAAAACAGACCTGACCCAGCAAAGGATTAATCCAGTCTTCTCCTAGGCAAACTGGAGTCCCCTTTCTCCTGCTCAAAATTTGTCAAAATATCATGTGCTTCTTGGTGTATTTTACTGCAGCTGCCCTCTTCCCCATGTGCCTCTCAGCCTGCCTCAAGTATCAGATTCCAGGATTTTCTGTTCTTAGTCCAACTGGCTGCCATACACATCCCTCCTCCTCATGCAGTCACAGTCTTAGCCATGCAGATCTGCATGGGGCAGCAAAGCACAGGTGCAGAAGGCACTGTGGCTGGAGGCTGCCTCTTGCTACCTACATGCTTCCATCTCCTGAACAGACTTGTTTTCCTCTTTGAGAGTAAATGTAAGTTCCATTCTCCAGTGACTGGTGGCAAAATTGAACTAAGTGCTAACCCTGATTGACAATTTTGGTATCATCAAATTAAAAAGCTTCTGTACAGCACAGGAAATAATTAGCAGGGTGAAGAGACAGACTGAAGAATGGCATGGGATTAACATCTAAAATATGTAAATAGGTAAAAAAATCTAAACAAAAGAGCCAATAATCTAATCAATAATAGCCAAATGAAGTGAACAATTTTCAAATGAAATACAAATAGCCAATGAATATGTGAATAGATATTCAATCTATTTAGCCATCAGGGGAATGCAAATCAAAACTATGTTGACATTCCATCTTATCCCCAGTCAGAATGGCAGTCATCAAGAAAACAAACAAACAAAAACCAATAAATGCTAGCAAAGATGGGAGGATGGATATACCCTTAAACTCTGTTGGTAGGATTGCAAATTAGTGTAGCCACTATGGAAATCATTATGATGGTTCCTCAATAAATTAAAAATAGATCTTCCAGTTTGGTGAAGCACTTGCTTAACATGTATGAGACCCTGGGTTCAATCCCCAGTACCACAGAAATATTCTATGTGATTTTGCCATATCATTTCTGGGTTTATACCCTGTGAAGTATTAAAGTCAATATACAACAGAGATACTTATGTACCCATATTTATCATGACACTTATTCACAATAACCAAGATATGGAATTAACTTAGGTGTCCAATAACATATGAATGGATAAACAAAAGGGGTCATATATGCACAGTGGAATATTATTCAGCTATGAGGAAGAATGAAATCACTCCATTTGCCAGAAAACAGATGTAACTGGTCATGTTAAGTGGTATATAAAAGACTCAGAAATATAAACATTACAATTTTCTTGTCTCATAAACAGAATCTAAATAAAAGGTCATGGAAGTATAAGGATTATAGGGAACAGGAATGGATTGGTGGTATTCGAGGTAGGCTAAGTGAAGATCATGAATAGGATCAAAATATGTGCAAGTATGAACATGTCATAATGGCATTTATTATTTTATGGAATTAATATGTAGTAAGAACAAGATGGAACAAATTAAGGTTGTCTGTCGGGGCAACCTCTCCCTAATAATTTCATGTCCCTGTCTTTTACTGTAATTTGAAGCCAAAGGACAACTTTATATTGTGAGTTTGGGACCAGTTTTTATTTGGTGGCAAAATTTGACCTAGACTCAGTTAAATTTTCATATTTCTCCACTGGAGGGGGTTGTAGCATTTTTGGTATTACAGCCATATTGCATTTCTCAAGTCCTAAGTGTTCACCATTGGAGTCTCCCTTGCCCACAGAGGTTTCAGATCTCAGGCTACAGCTCATACTGTTCCTGTCTGAGTATACTCAGGTCCTGAGCAGCGTGTCTCTCCTTTCTTCTTCAGTTCTCTATGGGATGGGTGCTGATCCTTTCTATAGTTTTGGCTGAGACTCTAAGGGTTTAGGGAAATTTGCTTCTGGCTCTGGCTCACTCAGTGTCAACAACTGCTTTGGATTAGAACCTCAGCTCTATGCACATCCAGTGCTTTTGCTTGACTTGTCACACTGCACTGACAGATGGCATTTGCCATATAGCTTAGGTGGAAGGGGTGGTCTATATAAATAGAATCATTCATTCCACTGGCAAAATGAAATCTCTCAAGTTGAGAAACACAGAAAAATGAGCCTGATTGACAGCTAGAGTGGGCATTACTGCTTCCTTAACTGTTTGTTTCTCATCTTACATTAAAAGAAAACATTCCTTTCAAAAACTGAGCTCCAGATTCACACACATCTCCAGTCTTCCCACAGTAACCATGATAGAGGGGAAGGGCCACCAAACTAATGAAGGCCATGTCATCAGGTGACCATTGTTTCTACAGACACAGCCTGACTGCTGCTAAGGTGAGAATCATGCACTTCCCACCTTTGGGGTTTCCATCTGTTCTTACACCAAGATACCAAATTTTGCTTCGGACATTAACCTCTTTCTTTCTTGTTTCCCTGGGAAGAGTGACCAAGTTGTTTCAAGGTCTTACAGTTGTCAGAGAGAGAGGCCATGAAAAGGGGAGCTGTTGATATATTTTGGCTAGAAGAATGCTATTTGAACAGAGTACTGGGGAGGGCTGGAAAAGGAGCATAAGAGTGCTCAGGAATTTGGAATGGGGTGCTTACAGGGTGAATATTACCCTTTGCCATTTCCATTGAGTCTAGAATGAGAAAACTCCACAAGGTGCACAAGCCCCATAATTCCTGGCAACATCATGGTAGGGACAGGGTTGGAGAAGAGCTGCTCATATTCTGTCCTGACCTAGCTCTTGACTTGGAGACCATGTCTTCAAACCCCAGGGAACAGATTTAAGGGCTCAGTTCCAACAGATAGGCAGTAATGGAAAGTCCTCTTTGCTTGGCTTTATTCAAAGAGCTTTAGATGTTTTATCTCATTTCACCCGCAGTCAACTAATATTTCCCCATTTTGTGGATGAAGAAATGGGAAAGAAGGGAAGGTAGGAACAGAACATTCTAAAGGCAGTGCCTCATTCACAGGAAGATGAGCACAGGCTCTGTAGCCAGATGCTTTGCTGTCTGATTTGCCGTGTGACTGTGGGCCACTCTGGTCACTTCTCTGTGTTTTTCTTTTCAACACTGACTGGAATGATAAAATCCTCTACCTCTGAGGATTAAGAGAAGAGACAGGTGAGTGAAGAATTCCATGCCTGGCCTATGGGTCTATACCTGGCTGGGAAGACAGCTCACAGTGGAATGCTGCTGGAAGCCTAGCCTCTCTGTGAGAGATTTCTGGAGCTTTTCTGTACTTCTAATCCATGGAGGGCATGGTTGCTTGGTCTTTCTCCTAAACACTTTCTCCAATCCCACCTTGGTGATCAGCTAGGCATAATTGTCATGACTTCAATCATTAAACAGTTCCCCCCTAAGCTATCTGAGCTGGCTCTGTGGCAACATAGTCAGACTACAAACACAACCCATTGCAAATAAGAACAAAACAAAGTGGCTCACAAGGTTAGATGGTGGCACATGTCCATGAGTGCTAGTGAGAGAGTTCCACTGCTGATGCTGGTGCTCCAGCCAGAGAGCCGCAGTAGTCCACGCACAGCGATGGCAACAGCCCTATAATGACATCAAACCACAGTGCTTCTGAGCCACAGACAAGGGCTCAAGCCCCCAGATTGTTGCCCTGTCCTGCTTGCTAGGTCTGTCTTCATGCCACTCACCCTAGCCACCAGCCACCCGTTTGGAAGTTCTTTCTACTTCATGCACCCATCAGACAGCCAATTCCATGGTATCAATCACTGTGCTTGGTTGGGCTCCATGAGATTTGGGTGAAGAGTCTCTTTCTAGGAAGCTGTCATGTACACCCTTGAAGATAAGATCACTTCCTGACATGGAGTTCTCTCCCCAAGCACTCTATAAACATTGTCTCTTTGACTTCTCTCCAGAACAGAGAGGCCCAGCAGAAAGTGGAAGCACTGAGGACAGTTAATGCTTCCTGGAGGGATGGAGTCTGAGCTTGAAGAAGCTGCAGAAGTTAGACAGGAGAGAAATGAAAAAGAAAGCCAGACACAGGAACCAGCAGTGACAAAGGCTAAGAATTCTGAGCACTTCAAGGTTATAGAGTGAAGTACAAGGCAGAACCTCAGAGGCTCTGTGTCTGAAGAAGTATGTGGAGTCATGTTATGGCCCTCTGGGAACTTCTGAACAAGTAGGAAACACCATCAGGACACCATTCTAGCAAGGCACCTCTTAGAGTTAAATTATGATTTATTGGGGGCGTTGGTTAAGAGTCAACTGTATCAGCTCATATGAAGAATCAATGAATGGAAAGATGCATCCTGATTGATAGTATTCTATAGGAAGACTTTGAGCCCTGCTTCCTGGTATCCACACCTTCATGCAATATCCTGTGGCTGATATCTGATGATGATACCACAGACTATCTTAAAGACCCTAGTTTCTAGCTTTCTGACACTCCTCCCCATTCCTAGCTCCATCTTTGCATCTAGCTGGCATGTCTTTATCATCCACTTGGATGAAGCCAGCTGCCATATTGTGTAATGCTTGCTGAAGAAGACTGCGGCCAATAAACTGTTCCTGAGGTCCCTGTGAAGAGCTGCTTCCTGTCAATAATGCCATGAGTGAGTGTGGAAGAAGCTCCTTTCCCATGGAACTTGGAGATTACAGTGACTTTCTGAGAGATTCTGGGCCAGAAGAACCAGCTAAGCCATGATTCCTGACTTTTAGAGCCTGTGAGCCAATATATGCATGTAGTTTAGAGTTGACACTTTGGAGTAACTTTTCACACAGTGATAGATAATTAATATAGGCAAGGATCAGAGCAAAGAAAAGTGGGAACAATGATAGACACCACCAATTGCATTTCATGATTCAAAAGACTGTAGGTGAAGAGAGAATGTGAGAAAAAAGTAATCTCAAGAAGAGAAATTTGGGAGAAAGATTTTCTGGCTTTAAGCTCCTGCTCTGTCCCTTGCTAACTAACTGTGTGACTCTGGGCAAGTCATCGCAACTTTCTGAGCCTCAGTTTCTTCCTCTGTAGAATAGAGATGACAACAGTCACTACTTTAGAGGTGTCTGTCTTAGGACCAACCTCAGTATCCAGCACAGTGGTGAAAGACACACTGAAACCGCTCAGCAGAAGGTTGCTGGGGCATTTCTAGAAAGTTCAGTGATCAGTTTAATACCAGCACAGACAAACCTCAAATGTAAAAGCCTTACATCCTTCAAAGCATTTGTGTGTCCAGGCATGTGGCTCAGTCCAAGGGAAACAGTCCATCTATAGATGTCTGACTTGTCCTGTCTGACTCCTTCCCCTGAGCACAGATTATGAGTGCAGCTTTCCTCCCAGGAGAGTTAAGTGAGCTGATCAGGCCCTGGAACCATAATTCTGGCCTCATGAACACTGCACTTAACTATGCATAATTATCTGACTTACATAGGCTTTTCCAGGGTCAAGTTTGGCCTCAGTGAGGATAATAGCCTGGATTTGCCTGCCAAAGACAGGATTGCATAACATATCACATATTCTTATTTCCCAAAGGAGCACCACTAGATAGTAGGTAGCCTTACCTGTCCAGGCAGAGCAGGCATGGAATCAGAGGCCACCATGCGCTGAAAGCGCTGGGGTTGCTGCATTATCTGCTGCAGGAGGAATGAAGACTGGTCAGGTTGCTGCTGCTGTTGCTGCTGCTGCTGCTGGAGCTGCAAGGTGGCAGTGGCAGTAGAAGAGGCAGTGGCAGAAGGAACATGTGCTGGTGTTGCCTGAGGCAGGTAGTGGAGCAGGGATGGCTGCCTGGAAGGGGCAGGCATGGAGGCCATTTTCTGGGGGCTTGGCTCAGAAACAAAATGTGACAAGGGCTTGGTGTTGCTGAAGGTGAAGGGCTCAGGTGCTTCTGGACTGGAACTTGCCAGACCCTGCTGCATGATCATGCTCAGGGTTTTGGGTTGCTGGCTGCTGGTCATAGGCTTAAAGATGGAATTTGCTTGCTGCTGCTGTTGCTGCTGCTGCTGCTGTTGTTGTTGTTGCTGCTGCTGTTGCTGCTGGCTTAGCAGATTGCTGGTGGGAGTGAGGCTTCTGATCAGAGAGTACTGTGGAGTGAAAGACTGCTGTGGCAAGCCAGGGCTAGAGAGATTCTCAGGGCGATAGGGTGGGGATGGCCCTGGGGTGCTGGTAGGCAGAGCAGATATTAGGTGTCCCTGAGGGCTTTTGACAGTAGAGGACACCAGATTTGCAAGAATGGAGCTCTGGGGGCTGAATTGTGGCTGCTGATTATGAGGCAGACCTGGGAGCTTTGCTGGAGCATAGGGCAAGGTGGGCCCAAGGGCAGCATTGCTGCTGGGGGCCATGCTGGAGAGTAAGGCATTGGGCGAGCTTTGGACAGCACTGCCAGACAAGCTATTGGATGACATGCAGGATGCTGTGAAGTTCTGTGGGCTGAAAGGTGGTGGTGGTGGCTGTGATGGTGGTGGATGAGGCGATGGCACTGGGAGGTAAGGTGGGGACAGACCTGGAGGAGGCAGACTGGACCAGCTACGGTTGGAACCTTGTTGTTTTGTAGCAGATCCCTGCTTGCTAGCTGCAAGAGCTTTCAGTTGGTGGGCATGATGCCACTGAGGCACAGATAATGGAGGCAAAGTGACGGGAAGCATGGTCTGGACCTGGTTTTTTACCTGAGCCTGTGCTGTTGAAGAACTGGGTGAGACTATCTGCTTACTGGTGGAAGGAATGGAATAGCTGATCCCTGTGGAGGAGGGCAAGATTGGTAAAGATGTGCCAGTGACTTGACTGCAGCTAGATGCATACTCCTTGCTGGATCCAAGGTTCTCCATATGTGGCATCTGAACTGGAAGCTTGGCAGGAGGGCCAAGGAGGGCCTGGGGATGATGTAAAACCAGAGGTTCTTCTGGCTTGCTCCCTAGAATCTTCTCAAGATCGAGATCATTTGAAGAAGGCTCTTGAATTTTGGTTAGTTCCTCCAGCAAATCTTGAAGCTCCTGGTCTACAGCTGGCATACTGTTGCTTTTCTCATAGTAAGGAACAGCATGCCCTTTCAGCCCTGTGTCTGAAGTTGATGGCACCCCAAATGGTGAGCCCATAGCACTGCTATTCACAGCATTATTGTCTAGAGGATTATTCTCAAGGAGTAATGACTGGCTAGCCACTCCCAGATCTGCAGAGCTAGAATTCATGGTTAATGTGGGCATCTGCAGCTCTGTAGAAAGAGAAGTAGGGTGGGCACCTGGACCCATAGAGAGGGTGACATCTTCAAGGCAAGGTCTCTTGATTTTATTAGGGTAGCCCCCATCAGCCATGCCTGTGAAGTGGAAGTTGTCCCCTTCCTGTCTTCTCTTACTGGTTCCCTGTGTTTACGAGAGGGGAGAGAAGGGGGGAGGGAGGGAGAGAGAGAGAATATGAATTTAATGAAAGGTTTGACATATTAAAGTTAATGCTAAGAAGCCCACAGATAAAACAGATCTCTCACTTTAGAGTTACACATGTTTTTTGTTTCTTTGTTGCTGTGTCTCATTTTCAGTCCTGTTACATTTCAAATAAAGCAATATGTTGTCTGTATACTAAACAGGACTGAAAGTCACAGAAAGGGTATTCTTTGTGCACCTAAAAGGGGAGTTTAGGGACTATGCTGAAGTCACTAAATGAACTTGCTGCCAAAGGCAGGCACTCAAGAGCAAACTAGAACTAGCTGAACAATTTCAATTCCTACCTATATACAGATAACCCTGTTTTGAAAAAGACAAACCATAAAATAAACATTGAACTTCTAGGTTGCCTCACTGCCTTGCTTAAATGAATCAGGGTATGTTGATAAAATAGAACCCAACAGTGTCAGAGAAATGGAAATGCAAAGGAGCTGTCTAAGATGTATGTTTAGGGGAAAGTTCATGATTTAGAACAGCCACTGTAGTCATTATTCCATTTAGTTTACACCCACATACTCTTTCCACATGCATACATTTGCATTGCTTATGTACATATAAAAATACCTTTGATGAACCAATACTTGATCTTTTAGAGTGGTCACCTCTGAGGAATGACTGGCAATTCCCTTTCTATTCTCTGAATTTCTGTATTGTTTGTTTTTAATGAGAAAAACTTGCAATAAAAGAAAAGCTCAAATATGAAGTTATTTAAATAAGGAATTCCTCTGTGCAGATGCATCCTTGGGTTGGGGAAATATCAAACAACAGGAAGAGGCTCCACCTTGGGATCACCACCTTGGGAGAGCTGCCCATTATATATAAAAGCAGTCTTCAGGAGCAAAGGAACACTTTGTTTCCCTGTTTGAGATTCTTATCCATGATTGAGTCATGTTAATAATCATAAGTTTTCTGTCAGTAGGTAAAGGGAGAGGAGGTGGAGGCATGCTTGTGAGAATAAGGATAGGATGCTAATTCTGGCAGCCCCTCATCTGCTAGCATGTTAAAGTCATGGCTCTCATGGCCAAATGAGCATCAAAGTAAACCTCTCCCCAGAACTGTGTGCCTCAGGCCTTCCTACACATGAGAACCACTTAGAACTATCCAGATAGCTAGATCCTCCCATAAGAAATCAACTATCTTAGAAGTTTAATCCAGGGTAGGGCCCAAGGAGTAGACTGAGGCATCATGGCATATGTCCCTGGTCATCAGATAGATACAGGGAGGTCTTAGCCTTGCCATGTAAACTCTCTGGGCCCATGTTATCATGTGAGAAATGATGAGAAAGAGTTCTCAGGTTCTGCTGATGCTCTCTTGACTGGAATGGGAAGACTATATGCTAAATGTAGGGCCTCAAAGGGTTGTGACATTCCTAATGCAGGTCTGGAAGAACCCTGAAAATTCACTATCTTCTAGTAACAATGGCTACCCCTCAGGAATCAGGCAGGGCTTGCCTTGTATTGCCTATTCAGTGGGTCAAGGCCAGATGAAGGGTGACTACCTGGCTGCCTCTCAACCTATTATCTTCATCCATCTAGACAGTAGAACACTGCATCATCTTCATAGAAGGACCAAACTAACTTGAAAAAGAGGACTTACACATCCTTGACTTTTCTGATATGCTCATGATTCAAACAAGGGCATTAGACCTGTTGCCAAATTCACTTGAGGACTGAATACTACAGGTTGGGCAGGACTGGTTGGGTAGAAGAAAAGGCCTAGCTAGTCTTACATGCCCAGTTTCTTATCAAGGAGCCTGGTTGAGGTTCAGAAGCCATGGTGTTCTCAAGCTGTTCAGGAAGCAGTTCACTGAGTGTTTGGCCCACAGCAAATAAAGTAAATAAATAGTAAATAGCAGTTGAGTGAACCAATGGACAGATAAACCCAAATGCCTTGGCACATTGTTAACTTGGCAACTCCTTCAGTCACTTATGGAGCAGCCCACAAACAAGTCCCTCAAATTCCAAACTGGTATTTGGTTCCTTCAATACTCTGTCAAAAAATCCAAAGAAATCTGATAGGCTTAAAGTAGAAATGTCTGAAATGAATCAATAGATGTTCATATAATGTAGACCTTCATAGCCATCCTCTTACAGGGAACCCAGGTTAGCAACAGTTGGGTCCTACATTCTACTTCACGGTGGCATGAAATACACAGCAGTTTTAACAATAGTGAAATCTATACACAAGTAAGTAGGCAAGCACATGGTGAGATTAGGTGGAAGGGAGGGGAAATGAAACTATAAGCCTGGAATTCTGGCCAAGTGGACCTCTGAAATTCACTGGCAGGACTCCTAGAGCTTTTATTTAGTTGCTGGTCTGCCATGAAGCTGTTGAGAATAAGGTGTCAAGGATTGGAAAGGTAGGCATTACTCCTGGACTCCAACAGTAACATAAGTCCATCAAGCACATCCATGCAAAATGTCCCCACTCACTTATGTCTGGGTACTCATTAACAAAACAGATCACAGGATACCTCTTGGGGTGCCAAGGGGCATCTCATGCTGCTTAGATCTAATTCACTAAGTCCACAGCCAGGCAGCTGCTGGTACTTATCACAATGAACATTGAGGGGTATCTAATGAGGAGGCAGTCTCCCCTTGACTGCTCTCAGGCGTGTCTCCTGGGTACTCCCCAACTATGCTGCCATTTTGGTAGAGGGGCAGCCATAGGTTCTTCTGAAATTTTGCTTTTCAATAAGATATACCTTTGTTAGAAGCTGTGCAGCTCTGTGTTTGGGACTCAGTGTTAAGAGCTTTCAACATTTAGCTAAGGGGCATCAAGGACAAGGAAAAACAGCTGTATTTCCTGGGGAGAGCTCTGCTTCGGTCTCATAGCTTCTACTCTCACTGAACATTGGGTACGTTGAGATATGGCAATCCATTATTTTGTGTATGTCTAGGTACATAACAGGACTGGGCTTATACAAAGGCAGAAATGAGAACAAATACCTGGATAAGTACAGATGCACAGATAAATACCCATGTATATACTATCCATTTCTATATTTAAGCATATATCATTTACATGCTGGTTTTGAGCAAAATATCCCCATAAACTGAAGCTGAAGTTTCTGTAGGACAAAGAAGATTGTCAGCTTTTCCAGACTTGCAAGACAAGCAGCTCTAGAGAATCATGGGTGGTTAGGATAGGGTGTTAATTGGCTTACAAGAAAGGACTCCAATCTCTGTTGCTAGATGGTATAGCGCAAGAATCTTGACCTAGAGATAGGGATTTGTTAATGCCATTGCTTTGCCCTGTATCAGCAAAGACTGCAGGCTCAGCACTAGATGCAAACATAGGCTCCTACTTCCAACCTTGAGGACAGGACATTTCCTTTTTTGGGGATGAGGGCCAGATGATTAGGCAGATGGTCTCAGAGTAGCAGTGGCTGGCCTTCATATACAGCTCAGGCCAATACAGCAGGAAGATGCTGGTATACACTGATTCCATGTGTGATTCTGAAAAAGCCCTCTCTAGCTGCTGAGGGGCCCTCCAGTCTACACAATACTTCATTGCAGGACTCAGTTGAATGATATGTATTTTGTGGAACCTTTTGACTATTTAACATTTTGCTCCTGAGAACATGTGACTGAGATGAAGGCAGGCTGCCTAGCCAAGGAACCAAGAAAATGTCCCTTTGCTTCAATACTTTAAAGAGGCAACAAAACATGGAAGACATCAAAAGGTGAGGTAAAAAAAGGCTGTAACATGTACCTGGGCAGTGTTTACAAATGACAGAAGGCCCTTCATCTGTACAGTGACAGGACTAGTGGAAAACACCCTTAGGCAGTAATTCTTAGACATCTTGCAAGCCAGTAGAGTTCACAAAAACCATAGCCTGGTAAGTTGTCAGATTCCATCCGTGTGCTTAAATGTCACTATGCTGCCCAGGGCTATGACAGATTCTGTCTCCAGCTTTCCACACCTCCCCTTGGGACAGCACTCATAGTCCAGCCAAGCAGACTGGCCCTACCACAGACCCCTCCTGAGGCTTCTTATTTGGCTGATGAGTGCATGTAGGAGGGATGGTATCAGATCTCTCCCTTTCCCTTTCTCTTAGTCTACTCAGGCCTTCTTCTCATGACAACCACCTTATTGGCTTGGTATCCTGATGCAATGGTGGACCCTTAGGCAGTCCTCTGTGTGCTGATGCCCTAGCAACCATTAAATTATATTGCTTGTACACTAGAACCCCTTGAGTTCTATCTCCTCCAGGCCTCAAAGGATGATTCCAACACCATGTGCTCTTCCTCAGAGAACTCATTTGACTTGAGCTAGCTCTGTATGGAGCAAATTCCTTTGCTTGGCAGAGGCATAGCATACTTACTGAGTAAGCCCAATTTAGCCTCTAATGACCTGGAGAGATATTGAACCCAGTTAGATTTAGGTCCAGACTTGGGAACTCTAATACCATCAAAGCAGAGGCTTGAAAGGAACACAAAGAACAATGGTCAGTCCAGATGACTTTCTTTTTTTTGTAAATTGTAGTAAAATTGACATAGCATGGAACTAATTTTTTAAAAAGAGAGTCTCATAGGCGAGCTTAGAGCTAACTATGAGTCTAGGCTAGACTTGAAGTCATGATGATCCTCTTGCCTCAGTCTTCTGAGGATTATAATTCAAGATTATAATTCTGAGTCAGCACACCTGGCTGAAATGAACTTTTACTGAAGTGTACCCTTCTGTGGTGTTTAGTCCATTCAGGATGCTGTTCAACTATTACCATCATCTCATCCGTCAATTCTTCCCTTACCCCAGAAGGAAACATTTTAACCATTAAGCTGAGTTTCTCCTGTCGTCAGGCCCTGCAACCACTCATTTTTCTGTCTCTCTAGGCTTAGCTATTTTCAATATTTCATAGAAACCGAACTATACAACATGCAGCCTTTTGTATATGGTTACTGTCCCTGAGCATGTTTTCTAGGTCCATCCATGTTGTGGCATCCATCAATACTTAATTTGTTCATGGGTGAATAATATGTCATTGGATCAATAGAGTACATTTTTTTTCTATTCATTCATTGAATGATGGATATTTGTGTTGTTTCTATCTTTTGGCATATTTTAATTTTTCCTTATTCTTGAGAATTTCATATATGCATGCAATGAAATATCACATCTACCCTCCCAGTTCCACCTCGAACTCCCCACATATCCTCTACAACAAGTCTTCCTCCTAACTTCATGTCCTTTAAAAAATAGCCCATTAAGTCCAGTTAATGTTGCCTATATGTGCATGGTTATGGGGTAATCCCATGGATCATGGGAAACCAACTATGGCCATATTCTCCAGAAAGGACTCTCCCTTTCTCAGAAGCTACCTACTGCCAATAGCTAGTCAATATGTGGTAAGGCCTGGAGATCATCTACCTGTCTAAACCGGAGTTATACAGAAACTTCCTCTTTTTTGAGTTCATGAGTGTGATAGTCATGCCATATCGAGAAGACAGCATTTCACACCACTCCTGCTATGAACACTTAAGTACACACTTTATTGTAAGTCTGCTTTTGGTTTGGGGGAAGTGGAATGGCTGGGTCATAGGATAATTCATGTGCTTAGCTTTCTGAAGACTCCAAAACTGTTGTTGCACAATCTAGGTCCTCTTAGAAACATCTACCATTGCAGCTACATGAGAAGACTGCAGGAAGGGCTCTGAAAACTTCCAGACTGGACAAGAGAAACCTCTGTAGCTCTTTATGAATGATGGTCTTTGTACATACTAGACAAGCACTGCCCGACTCAAGTACATTGGCTGTCTTCTGTATCTTCTGTAGAGAAATGCCTATCTGCTCTAGCTCCCAGTACCTGGCACTGTCTGTGGCCCCTGCAAAGACCAGAGACAAATACAGGAAGTGCATTTTCAATCTTGAGGCCAAGCAAAGGCATCCAGAGGCCCCTGTACTCCATGCTAACTTCTGGCAGAGGCAGAAGGCCAAGGGAAATGCAGTAACCAGAAAACAGGCTCTGTGCTTTCTCAAGACCCAGGATCCTTTCTGACCTAAAACTGCAACTTGGGAAAAGTTGGCAAAGCTCTAGACTCTTATGGCAGGGTTTGAGGGAACTCACATGTTACTGTGATTGGTGTTGAATGGGACATGACATTCTCTTCCTAGATAGAATGAGCTGTCTAGCCTGGATTGTATTTGCCTCAAGACAAAAGCCCCTCAAAGGCCTTGTCCTCCAAAAGCTGGTTGTGCCTCATCAGCTACATCTCCATATCCCAAGCCCTATAGCCCAGCTCTATGTCTGGAACCTAGCACAAAGGTAAGATCATCACGTAATCCTCATCTATTTAACCACCTGGGAAACTCCTTTGGAATCGTTTCTTGGAACAACATAGCCAGAAGAAGCAATTGATGTATCTAAGCCAGGTGTGGTGTTACACATATGTAATCTTAGCATAAGCAAGGGTGTCACAAACTAGAGGCTAGCTTGGGCTAATAGGAAGTTCAAGGCCAGAAGATAGTGAGACCCTGTCTCAGAAAACATACAAAGCAAAACAATAACTAATATGACAGAGACAGAGACAGAGACAGGAGAGAAAGGAGAGGAGGAGACAGAGACAGAGAAAGACAGACACAGAGAGAGAGAGAGTGAGAGAGAGTGAAAAAGAGAGAGAGAGACAGAGACAGACAGACAGACAGACAGACAGAGACAGAAGGAATCAAGAATAGGCATATCCTGGCTATGGTGACAACATGTAGCAAAGCCTTTTGGGAGATTGAGGAATCTATGTTATTTGCAAATGAGCACTCAATCAACAGACAGGATCTCTACAGAGTCTTAAGATGCTGGACTTTTTCTAGGCCTTTATAACCAAGTCTTGGTGTTAACAATAGCAGGCCTTTGTTAAGATCTCAGCCTTTGTCAGTGGTCAGTGTGTTTTCTTATTCATGGTACTTGGCTTCCAAAAACAATCCTAGCATGTAGGCAGGCCTCTGCTTAGGATATCACTTTTGCTCTGAGAGGCCAAGTGACTTAATAAAGTCATGCAGTTAGTGAGTAGCAGAGGATATGGTGGCATTCAAGAATCTGAGGTATAGTCTAGTACCAGAATGTTAAGAACCCAGTAATCCATGGTAGTGAATGTGTGGACACCTCTGCAGTAAGCCAGCCTTCCTTGGTTGAACTTGGAGTTTATTCTGGGGCATCAAAGGAATGACTGGTCATTTCAACTTTATATACCAAGAGGATAAAAACCTGCTGTTCAGTGTTGATTACAGTGTTTTAATTTCCCTATAGGGACTGTTATACTTTCCCAGGGCTTTCTAAATCATATATCAAAGGGTATATCAGATAGTGATGGCCTCAGAGAAGGAAGTTTTTTCTTCAGGTTGTATACGAAGGGATTTGCTGAACCTCCTAGGCCCAACCACTTGATTCTAAAGCCCATTATGTGGCCTCAGGGACCTTGGGAACTATGCTGTGCATCTGTCTAAACTGCCAGATACTCTTTGCATATTAAAACTTTGCAGGAAAATAGGTGGTCTTGTGAAAAAGACTTCTGAATATTAAATTCCAATCATAGAATTCAGCAATGTGAGGTACTAAGAGGTCTGGAGAGAGGCCCAGAACCCTTAGTGTATTTTCCTACCTACAAAATGGGAGTGTAAGGCTACCATACGAATTTCTTTTAAGGATTCTGTAAACTTAGAAATGTAAAGTTAGCATAGTGCCTGGCATGGCATAGATATGAAATAAATACTACCTCTCTTTCCAAGCCTGGAAATTCAAACACATTCTTGGTGGTCCTAAAATAGCTGTTAACATGGTTTACTCAGCAAGATTTGCCATTCAAGGCAGATCTTCCTTTAGTTGTTGGCTATGCTCCTAAACAGCTGTGTGCAAGGCTAACTTTTGTAAACCAAATCATAATAAAATGCAGCAGGAATTTGCCATTGAAAGAAAATCCTCAGTGCATCCTTTTATGAAGTGAAAGCTCCTTCATTTAAACTTATTTTTTGTAAGAGTGTGCATTTGAGGCTATTACATGATCTTGTAATGAATTATAATTCAGTTTTGACCACAAACATATGGTTTTAAGGCCCCAAAGGATAGAGTAAACAAGAGTAAATTATATGAAAATAATTTTAAAACATGTATTTATTTCACTATATGTGGTATGTCTATTATATAATGGAAAGTATTCTGTTTTTCTCTCTCCCTCTTTTTTCTCTCTCTCTGTGTGTGTGTGGTATCAAAGGGAAGGGAGGGAAAGGGGGTAGAGAGAGAGGTGGTAGGGTGATGATAATGATGGCAGTGGAGATTGTGGAAGTGATAGAAGTGATAGAAGTGATAGAGGTGGTGACAGTGATCATGATGTCATCAATGTTGAATGTGGTAGAAAAGGAAGTAGCAAAGGTGATGGATAACTATCCGGTGGTTATGGTAGGAATGATTACAGCAGAAGTATTGCTGTTAATGGGAGCAGAGGTGGTGGTGATGTTGATGGTAGAGTAGATAAAGAAAGTAGTAGAAGTGATGGCAGCAGTGGTGGGTATGAGGCACTGGGGGTATATGATGGAAATGCTGTTGAAGATGGTGTTGCAGACAGTGATGGTTCCCAGAAAGAGGATGATCTTATAAGATATTTCCTTCTTGTAACACTCTAAGAAGCTCCTACTGACTGGCCCAGAGGGAGATTTATTGAGAGAGAGAGCAAGAGTGAGAGAGAGAGAGAGAGAGAGAGAGAGAGAGAGAGAGAGAGAGAGATTATATAGGGTCTCATCTCACTCTATAGCCCTAGATGGCCTGGACCTCACTCTGTAGTCCAGGCTAGCACTGAACTCATAGTGATCCTCCTGCCTCACTCTCCCTCCTGAGTGCTGACAGGCCTAAGCCACCATGCCTGGCTCCTGAATTTCTTATAAACAGAAAATCTAAACACTGAGTCTTTGGGGAAAACGACTCTTTGGGGAAACACAGTAGATTTTGTGTTTGTCAGTATACTGCCAATAATGTAATTTTATGTCAGCTGTAACTACAGGTAAGGGCAGAGCAACATAAGTCCTTTAACATGCCTTATGGTCATTAAAAAGAGGATGGAGAGTAGTGAGGTACTGTACATTTTGCTGTGTGATGCCATGTATTCAGAAAGCAAGGGGTGGGTGCTGGTGTTTGGGAAATTACTTCCTGTAGCTATTTTATATAGGCCAAGTTAACTGTTCTTAAAGAATTGACTTGAGGGAGGAGGAGAGGCAGGAACATGTTTAGTTTTTCTGAGAGTCATATGGGCAGGCCTAACACTAGTGAACATCAGCACCTGAAGCTTATTCCAGAAAAACAGGCAGCTAAAGAAAGGGCATTGGTCTCTCTATCCACTATATAGATAAAAGCTTCCAACAGTACCAGGCAGGGCTGATTGTGGGTCCAGAACAGACACTCACACCAGAATGAGTACAAGTTGGACAGAGAAGAATCAGAGCAAGGGAGCTGGAGTTCTAGTGGGTAGGTTACAAGCCACATTAGCAATAAGAACAAGATCAGAAGTCTTCGGAAGATTAAAATATGGCGGTTTGACAGAGTGCTAGGGTGGGTTACCTCCTCATTTAAGTGAAGGTCAAATACAGGAAGCAGGCTACAGTAGTGGGGCACAGTACTCCAGGCAGGAGGGCAACAGGCTGGAAGGCCCTAGGGGAAAGGCTATTTGGCCTATTTCAGGGACTAGCAGGCAGCTAGTGGCCTGGTGCACAACCAGCTGGGAAGTAGCCATGAGCTCTCCGGGGGCCTCACAAGCCATGGGAAGGGGCTTGGGATCTGTTTTGTTTGCAATGGGAAGCCATTATGGGGAAAGCTGAAGCAGAGGAAAGATCAGCTCAATGTTTGTGAAAGCTTTCTCTGGATGCTCAATGAGAGGGAAATGAATGTCATGGGAAGGAAAAGGAACATGGGACCTAGAGTATGTGGCTGGCATCAATGAGGACAAAGGAGGAGAAGATGAACACATGGCCAAGCATAAGGTCCTGTGACTTTACCTCAAGTGGGTATTGAAGGTAGCACTTACTTATTAAGGAAAACAATGGCCTCTAGAAAAATGAACCACATGCCCAGTGACATGAGTCATAATTTACAAATACTGGAAAAGCTCATATAGTAACTAGCTGAACGTTTTCAGGCCATGTAGTACTTTTTGCCACTGCAACTCTGTGGTAAACTATATACTAAAGGCTATGTAGGGCTATGGGCCACCAGGACTTTATTTACCAAGACAGCCTATGGGCTACATGTGGTCCCAGCATGCAGCTTACCAAGACCCAACCTAGTGCATGGGTTGAAATCTTTCCCTTGGGAAATACCATATTTCCAAAGCTCCTTCCTCATACAGCAGGGCACTATGTGGTGCAGGGCTACTGTCCATGAGGGAGTGTGCCTGCAACCTTTTGGGAGCAGAAAATCTTTTATTTCAATCATAATGAAAGCTGAGTGACCATTTCTGAACTGTGCAATTTATGTAGCAGTCCCAAATTCTATGCTTCACCAACACTAATGACAATTATTGCACAACTGTTGGCAAGTACTCTGTGGCTGCAGTGAATGGAGGGAATAACATCTCCTCCTGGATTCCCTTGGGCTTTGCTCTTTAAGCCTTTGTACACAGTTGGGCAATTTGAATTTTGTACAGACCATCTCTCTCTGGCCTTCAAGGGTCTCTGTGATAATATGGCTACACTGTCTACCCCTTTATCTTATCCCAATGGCTCTGACCAACCTGGAGGCTGCTAAACTGGCTGCATTTTTTTTTTTACCTCTACAACATGCCTCTGAAAGCTGGAATTGTTTTCTCCTCATCTTTGTACCCGTAAAGCACCTGGCCTCTGTGACTAACTCAGCTGACACCTGCATGTTGGAATTACCCTCTGTGGAAAATGGCATTCTGCAAATTATCTATCTTGTTCTACTGTTCCCAGTGAAAGGCCTCAAGACAACTGCTTCTCAGAAACTGGTAAGTGCTGCAATTGGCCCAGTGATGTTGCTATGCACCTACTATGTATGAGGTGCTTAGCAGCAGTTGCAGAGGCAGAAGATCAAGAGGTCTCAGACACAAGGCAGGATGGGAGCAAATAGCCTTGGTAAGACAAGTATGGGGAAACAGCTCTGTCTAGGGAATTGGGAGGCTATGGAGCTTGTGGCACTGGAGGAAGGCAGACAGAGGCAAGCCTGTACTGAAGGGCAAGGGGTTAAAAGAATGGCACATAACAAAAGAAGCAGCTGTGTCTGGGCCTTGGGTTTGAGTGCCTGTGGTAAAATCCTGGTCTGTGGTTCATACCTACCTTTCTAACATTGAAATCTTAGGGACGTCCATCTGTGAGAAGGAAAGGGGAGATGAGAGAGAAAGCAGAGGCAGGCCGACAGGCAGGCAGACAGGCAGAATGGGCAGGATAGGAGGTGTGGTACATTATTCCATATTCACTACAGAAATCAAATTCTGTAGCCCAGACTTGAGTAGCATGTGCTCTAGCTACCCTCAGAAGTCTGGAACATAGTACCTCAATAGCAGCTTCTGACCCACATCTTTACCTAAAAAGACACATATCAACTTCTCTAGCTGGGGATGATTAGTGAAAGCAAGAGGCCTGAGTCTGCACAGGCCTGCCTGCATTTTGGGGTGCCATAGGTCCACATCCCCAAAGTATGGCCCCCAGGGTTGCACATTCCCTAAAAGGAGTGAAATCTGGTTCCCAGTGTTGCCTAGAGTGGTTCACTTCCAGACACGTGTTACCTTGGGCCTAATATCATGGAATCTGCAGGGAGGGACCAGGTAGGAATTCAGACAAGGCCATTGTGTGTTCCCATCAGTTCAGAGGAAGGTAGCATCAAGCTTCCACATGCCTGTGGGAGCCAGCTGCCAAATGGAGCTCCCTATCCAGCATCTCCCCCTACTAACAGGCTGATTTGCAGGTCACTGATTTTCTCAGCTGGGCTACCCAGCCAGGACCCAGATGCCAAGCCTGGTGGTGTCCTTCAAGCTGAGAGTTGCTCAGTCCTTGCCGAAGAGATCAGGCTGCAGGCAAAGGCTGTGCCTGGCTTCCCTGCCTGGTTGGGTTTCAGTAGCAGGAAAGGGCCCTTGCTGCTGAAGGAGAGGGGGGGTGGGGTGGGCACAGGGAGTGAACAGCTGCGTGCTCCATGGGGAGGATCCCCAAAATAGCAAGGCACATACGCACTGCAGGCCTTGACCCAGAATGCATAGAGTTGCACTATAAATCCAGCTCTCCTCTGGGCAACGGGGCTGCCGATGAGACCATAGCCATCCTTAGGGGTCCTCTGTATTCCAAACTGAGCTCCAAGGACACACTGTTCCTTGCCTTTCTGGTGGAAAAAAATAATTTTGAGTCAATGCCAACCTCTGATTGCTAAAAAGGTGCCAAGAGCACTCATAGCCTGTATGCTTTAGGACAAGTCCACATCTCTGTCTTAGTCATCACAACCTCACAGATCCTGAAGTAGGCAAGGAGTATTTATTAAGCCCACTTGACCATTGTGGAAACTGGGGCCCCAAGGCTCATGTTAAGAACTCAGTAAGTAGTTAGGGATGCTCTCAGGCACCATCTGGATCTCAGCAGTGCAGCCCAGATACCTGGGATCCTCTCTCAAGGCCAGACTTGCACCTGTAGCAGGCCCACAGCCTACATGAAGTAGAGAATATTGGCAAAGACACCAACCGTTGAACCTCGAGATTTCAGAGTCATTTCAATTCTCCACATGCCTTCCCATACAACTCCAAAGCAGCCTGGTTTGCTGCCAGGCTGGAAGGAGACTGTGCTGGTCAGAGGGCTAAAGGGAACCACCAGAATGAAAGAAAGATGCTATCCACTCTTCACCTGGTTATGCCACTGGAATGAAAGCACCAGGACACCTGGAATTCTCTTCTGTCCACTGCTCTGTTTTGAGAAGCCAGGGATGAATGTGTGTATTGGAGTCTCTAATCCAGGCATAGTAAGCAGTAACATGGGCAGAGCAGCAGAGTCACTCCTCCTGGTCTCAAATTTCAACATAGAATAGACTTGCTCTCAGTGAAGGAAGATTATAGTCTTGGATCCCAGAATCTAGGCTGGAGCTATGCATATACAAGGGGCCCTGGGATTCTGGCAGGAGAGCAGACATACATAGACAGGCCCTTATAAATCATATCTGTGCTCTCAGAATTCAAGATGAAGGGAACTTATTCCAGGTTGTACCACTACTCACAGCTTTGAGATCTCCTTCCTGAGTTTAGCACTCTTTGTGAAAAGAAAAGAACAGAGCTCCAAGGTCAATGGTCACAGACCTTGACCAAGATTACATGCCACAGAGGAGGTGAAAAGACTGTCTCCTACAGGCATTTTTAAAGAAATGGTGGAACTGGGGACAGTATTATTTGAATGAGTCAAATCTCCACATACTCTCTATGGGGTGGGGGTATGTGCTCTCTTTCCAGAGTTCAGTTCTCCACTTTCAGTTGGAGGTGAGGAGACAGATTGGGGTTGGTTTGAGTCATTCTGTAGGGACAGAGCACACTGCCCTTTGGACTATGCAATGAGATTGTTGATGTAGTTCCCCACACTCCCACTTGCTAGTCTCTACAAGGTACTGGGTTCCTCAGACATTATTATTTCATACATAAAGAAAGTGACAAGAATATCCTCTCTTCCAGCCAAAGAGTAGTTGGCAAGCTTATAAGGTGTATTGGGCATGGCAACTTATTGTAACCTATGGAGTTATTTAGTAACATTAAGGTGCTGAACACAGATGATGAACAGAGAGTACATGCCCTTTTCTTTCCCAAATTGTACATTTAGTGACCTTAACTTCCACATTTTTATTATACTTAGAAGAGTTTATTGTATGACGAATTGATAAATGATCTTACTAATAAAAACCTGGAGTCAGATATTGGGGTTAAAACTGAGAGATCAGAGGAATAGGACAAGCCACAGCCAACCTTGCCTTACCAATGCTCAGCCTCCAGAGAGACCTACTTCCTGTATACCCATGCCTATATGCCTTTCTGTCCCTGCCTTCTTACTTCCTCTCTCTGCCCAGCTACATCACTTCCTTTTTCTGTCCAGCTCTATCACTTCCTGTCTGTCTGTATAGACCTCCAGACCTCTATGGTTAGTGCTGGGATTAAAGACATGCTGGCTCTGTTCTCAGTGTGGCCTTGAACTCACAGAGACAGATGGATCTCTGTCTCCTGAATGTTAGGATTAAAGGCGTGTGCTACCATTGCCTGACTTCTATGTTTACTATAGTGGCTGGCTTTTTCCTCTGATCCTCAGATAAGCTTTATTGGGGTACACAGATAAAATATCACCACAGTTTATGGTATTTCTTTCGGCAGTAATGGGGACTGAAACAGGAGCTTTGTGCATGCTGAGCAAGCACTGTGCCTACTGAGCTATTCCCCCAGGCCAACTCCTCCATTTTGCTCAGAAACTGCTGTAGAAATGGAATAGGTATAGACAGAGGCAGAGATGACATGTGACTTGAACACTCAGTCTTTGGCCATGCAGGCTCTGGGGCACTCGATGCCTTTGAGCTTTTCCATCAATCTACTGGTTCTGTAGAAGGAGTCCAGTCTTAACTTCAAAGGAAAGGACATGATGTTCCACATGCTGACTCCATCCACTAACCTTGAATAGATGGCCAAACGTTGCCAAAAAAACCCCTCTTTTTCCTGTGCCACAGCAGTCATTAAGTAATCATGGTATTAGATGAACAATGATGCTGAAAAGGAACTTGAATCACTACATTTCTTCACAATTTACTTTGTAAAGTGCACTCAGCATTTTGTGTTTCAAAACAAGCTTTCCATCCAAAAAGCAGCAGAATATGGTGAAGGACAATGGGCTTTGAAATCTGCCTGTTATTAGGTGCTTAACCTATCTGCACTTCAGTTTCCTTGTGGTAATGACTTCTTCTTGGGGTAATCAGGAGATAGTGTTCCCTAAATGCTAAGCAAAGTACTAATATCTAGTCAATGCTGAAATCAGGGCAGTTATTCTTGCTATTGGTTCATCTGAATTGTGTTTTCTAGAGGGCAGTGGATGAACATTGTAGCTATTTAGGAGCAGGTGTAAGACTAGAACCCCAGGGTCCTGGGCCCTGATCTTAGGCTAAAAATATTTGTCACTTCAAATTCACTTCTTTCTTCAAAGTAGCTCTCAATTGTTCACATGAAAATTCCAGGGCAATTAAAAAGCTCTCTTCTAGTGGCACATGCTAGTAATCTCAGCACTCAGGAGACTGAGGCAGGAGGGTCACACGTTTCAGGTCAGCCTGGGCTACAGGGTGAGATTCTGACTCTGCATAAATAAATCTCCCCTCTCAGACTGATAGAATTTTATTTTACGATTTAAATGTGATACAGGTTTTTCTGTTAGCTTGGTTTTCAACCTAACAAAAAGAAACCAGTTAAAGTTATTTCCCAGAGCAGATTTCTATGTTTGGGAGGCTTTCAGGATGAAATCAGGTGGCACAGACAATGTGCTTCCAGACTCATGTTGTTCCTTGGGACCAGGGAGCAGTATTAACCCTGGATGTCATTAAGTCTCAGAAAGACAGCCAACAATGGAAACATCTGAAATCCAGATAGACCACACCTTGAAGTGCAAGGCCAGTTATTGCTAAGGACAGCCTTCTGCCATGATCATTTGAATCCCTATGGTAACTTCTTTGAACAGCAGTTTTTTTTGTTGTTGTTATTGAACACCCAGGATATGCTGCTATAATCTTTCGATTTCTGAATCTTACTTTTCTAGTACCCTGCTGTTCAGATCCTCAGCATTTGCAGCAAAGCTGGAGGCTAACACTAGGCACCTTCCTGAGGCTACAGGGATTGATTGGGCACTAAAACCCAGCTACTCTCACAGCACACCAAAAGCTGCCCTGGATGCTTACAGATGGGAGCAATAGCCCTTATCAGGCACTGGAAAGTGGGCTCTCTCAGTACTATCCCTTTTGGTGACCATATGTGTCTTCCAAGATAGATATAGTTTCAGCTGAGATAAGGCTCATCCAATGGAGCTGCTTTCAGAAACTCAGGTATATTTTTGGACCCCTTCAATTGGGGCAAATCATTGGTCTTCTAGGTCATCTTGGCATTTCAAAAATTGCCAGCTCACTCTGAGCCCAGGACAGAGAATGAGGTGTGCCATGGAGGAGGAAGAAGAGCTGATTTTGCTCAAGTGTAAGGTGTGACTCTAAATCAATGAATGTGCACTTTTTTGGGCAAGGCTTATGTAGGGTGCTAGAGGTCATTTGCCATGAGAGCCCAAGCCAGAAAATGGCATGAGCAATGGTAGCTGCTCTACAGTGAGAACTGCTCCAAGGACCCACTCCCAGGATAGTGATCCCTAGATACCATGCACAATGACCTACACAGATGGAAACAAAAGTGTTACTTACCAGACACACTTTATTTTTATGAAGTTTGGACAGTGAGTGAGGAGCAGGGAAGCATGTACCTATAGCCCACCCACACTTATGCCTAGGATTTGGCCCAAGTGAGTGGAAAACAAAGGAAGAATTTAAAATCAAGCCTAAACTGGTTGTGGACTCTGGGGACATACTAGATGCTTTCCTTTATAGACTCAGATGTTGACCATCAGAGAGAAGTCTGAAGTATAAAGGATCGTTACAGTGGATGTTAGAGATTCTTTTCTGGGAATGCCTCAACTGGTGGCTGCCAGGTTGTAAACAGGTCACACTGGCCAACCAATTCATCTGTCTCTGTCCATCCCATCTGCCCATTTCTGTGAATGTTGTGGTATTCCAACCACCAAAGTTTTTTTTAAAGTTTATGCACTCGACTTAATAGCATATCCTCAATACATTGTTGACAATGAAGGGAAAAAGGAGAAATGTGATTCAATCACTCACACCTGTACACATAACAAAATTCCTAAAATGAACAAAGCAGATTGCCCTGAGAACTGGGGAAGATAAATCTCCCAGTTATGTGAAATGACATTACCTCAGAGCTCAGGGCTCCCAGTTCCATGAGCAGGAAGGAAACAGATCCGTGGCTCTATAGGAACCATTTCCCCTCTGCTGTATTACTTTCAGAGATTAAGCAAGCCACTCCTCTATGGGCTAATACCCAGAGATAACAGCCATTGTGTTTGCTGCAGCTCCTGCTAACCTAATCTTGGTAGACTAGTGATGTTGCCGGCACAGAATGTCAGACTCCAGCAACTAGAGGCTCTCACGCTCACTACTATCATGATTGCCCTTAGAACTATCAGTGGAATCCCCAATACTGAGTTTCAGACACTTGGATGATGGCTAAATTCCCAGAGAAGAAAACACAAACGTGACAAATGACTTTGAGAAAAGATACCAGGACCAGACAGTTAAATAGGAATCCCTTTTTATGCTCAGTTTGTTTTCTTTTCTTTTTTTTTTTAATTCTAGAAACCCACAGGGGCAGGGGTAGTCAGTTCTTCTTGATTCAAGTCCCTGATATTTTCAGTTGGTCTCCAACACCAAATTTGCACAAAGAATTTCAACAACACATCTCATGTTCAAATTTAAGGTTAGAAACATTCAACACCCCCTCCCCCCATAGCCCATTTTCTGACCGATTCCTGGAGCTTTCTGGGCTCCTGCCGATTTCCCACCATGTTGAAATGGGGAAGCATGCTCTCGATTACAAGCCGACTTTTCCAGTCATCCATTGTTTGACCTGCAATTTTATTCTTGACTCTCCAAGGCGTTTCCCAAACGACCTAGACACAGGGCTTAAGGAGACAAAAAGTATACTGTCTTTCAGATATGAAGATGAGACCATTGACCCCATGAATCACAGGCTTTCAACTCTGAAGGCAGGCTTGTGCAGGATCTGCCTCAGTCATTTTCCTCTCTCTCTTTTCACCACACCGCCCTCATAGGCCACCCCACCCTCAGGAATGGGGAATACCTCCATGAGCCAGTTGCCCAGGATAAAGTGGCCATCCATGTCCATGAGATAGATAAACTGTACGGGAAAACAGAGGAAAAAGTAGAGGAGGAGCTTGATGAGACTAAAATGGCACTGGGCATACAGTTGAGCAAAGTGAGTCCTAGTTCTGGCTTTGATTTTGTGTGGGACTCAGGGAAGGCTCTCCTATTTTCTGAGATAGTTCACTTCAGTGAAAAACATGGTAACAGAATCAGAATGATGGCTTAGAGCCTTTTCAACTCTGGCCACATTAGTACCCAGCCAAGTGATCAGACCAACAGTTCCTATCACAATTGACACTGGGAAGAAGGAATGGATGCTGAAAGGGGCTCCAGAAAGCCTGGTGCATCAGTTAACAGGACACTAAATGAGCTACTCCAGCACATTATCCAGCCTGGATGAACAGACATGTAAACCCAGGAAAAGTTGTTTTCTGTTTTTCACAAGCCACATGTGAAATAAGGACTATGTTAAGGTATTCAAATATGGGGTTAGCTTTCCTTGCTGTAACCTTTCTTGCCTATATGGTACCAGGCACTATAATCATGATTTTTGAAAGTCAGAAAAGCACTTTTCTCCATTTTCCCACTGAGTAAAAACAAAATCTTTGTCATGTTATATAAAACAAACATCAGAGGATTCTGTAAGATAGAATATAAATTGTCTATGGACCTTGGGATCCGATGAATAACACTGACGAGTTTCCTGGGATTTCTTTTGCTTCAAATATTCTACTAGATTTAGAGCCAAAGAAACCAGCAACCTCAAATGCCAATGGGCACAAACAAAAGTGCTCTAACAAAGGCTTGCTTTTTCTAGCCACAGGACCAGGAAAGAGCCTTTTGAGACAGAAATCCTTAAACCAAAACCATTCTAATACAGCTAACCACCAGAAAAGACATTGTAGTGTCCTCCCATTCTAGCAGCAAAGACCAAATAGGGGAGCCTACTGTACCCCTACTTGGCAGCAATGAGACACTTCTCCCAATCCCACTGGAGTGATAGCAGGAGATGTCTAGTGAGGACTTGGATATATCATGCTTGCCTAGCAGTAATGAGGAGCTCCAACCTCCTTTACATCAAAGAAGCTATCTAGGTTACTTGAACTTCTATATTACCACATAAAAGAAAGATACTATCCCCCCTTTTTTGGCAGACCAATCAAAACAGAAGATTTAAATAAAAGCCAGTTTTAAAATATTAAAAATATACTGATTTTAGTAAAAAAAGGCACCTATACCAAGACCAAAATGTCTAAAGCTAAATGAAAAAATATTATTAATCAATGTGTCACCAAAATGATACAGATGTTGCAATTACCTGACTAAAATTTTAAAATAGCAATCATTTAAATGCTGCCCCCAAGAGATATAATAATGTTTTAAACAAAGAGACAATCTCAAGAAATTGAAATATTAGAACCAGAAACCACAGTAACTTAGGTGATCTTGGTGGATAGGACCAAAAGGGGAATTGAAAGAATTGTTAATTTCTTGGACCCTGTATAGCCCTATTTCTGCAATGTGAAGACAAAGACTAGGAAAGAATAACAGAAAAACGACACACTACCTATAGGAGAAAACTAATTTCAATGATGACAAATATTTGCTCAGAAGCCATGGAGGTCACAAAGAAATAATGCAGCGATTCTCAAATATGGGGTTATGAGGAAGAGCTTCAAAACAAAGTCTTAGTGAAAATGTTTCAGATATAGAACTAGAATCTTGACATTCTTAGATGGAGGGAAACCAAGGGAATTTATCAACAACACTCCTCTACTAAGATAATAATTAAATTAAAGGAAGTTCCTCAAACAGAAAACAACTGAAGAAATGCTGGTATTGGCCAGGAAGAAAGAACAATAGAAAGAGAAAAACAATATGGTTAAATAAAATAGATTTTCCTCTGTGCTTAAATTTCATAAATTATGTTGATGGTTGAATTACCAATTATATTGTCTAATATAGTTCTAAATATGTATAAAAGAAATATTTAATACAATTACATTATAAACAGAAGTAAAAGGGTAGAGAGAAATGCAAGGTTTTTCTACTTCATTAAAGGTAGTAAAATGTTGACAGTAGTTGTACATTTTATGTTATGCATACACACACAGACATTAGTACTTAGAGAAACCACTACAAAAAGACAGAGTAAAAATATTATACATGAATCAAATATTATTCTAAAAATTACTCAAGAAATGCATACAAGTTTAGGAAAAAGAAAAATTGAAAAAAACCTCATAGAGAACAGAGAGAAAACATGTAAGTGGGTAGGAATACACACTAATATCAGCAAGTATATTAAACAATGGCCTATGAGTTTGGCAAATAAGATAAAAAATATAACCTAGTGATATAGTATTACAAGATGTTTTCTCAAATATAATAATTTAAGGAGATTTAAAGTGATGTGCTAGAAGTTATGCATGTGGACATCTAGTTTTCTCAGATCATTTGTTGAAAATGCTTTTTATCTAATGTATACTTCTGGCATCTGTGGTAACTGTAGTTATGTGGACTGATATCTAGGTCCTCAACTCAATTTCATTGATGTCTGTGCCAGTAACATGCTGTTTTCATTACCACAGCTCTGTAGAACAATATGAAATCAGGTATGGTGATACCTTCCACAGAAATTTTGTTTTTGTTGTTTAGGATTGCTTTGGCTATCCCAGGTCTTTTGTGCTGCTATATAAAATTTCGGATTATTTCTGTCTGTGAATAATGGCATTGGAATTTTGATTTGAGATGATTGCAAGGAACCAGTAGATTGCTCTTGGTAAGATGGTCTTTTCATAATATTAATACTTCGATCCTGTGAGCATGGGGTGCCTTTCCATCTTCTAGTGTCAATTTCTTTCTTCAGTGTCTTAAAATTTCCTTTATAAAGGTCTTTAATTTTCTTAGTCAGGCTTGTTTCCTAATATTTTTGGTGGCTATTGTGAATGGGATTGTTTCCCTTTCCTTTTCAGTCTGTTTGTCATTGGTACATATGAAGGTTTTTGTTTTTTGTGTGTCAATTTTCTATCTTGCCACTTGACTCAAATTAAATATCTCTAAGTGTTATTTTTGTGGAGTCTTTTGTGGGGTCTCTTACATATATACACTCTCTATATATAATAGAATCATCATCTGCAAATAAGGATACCTTGATTTCTTTTCCCATTTGTATCCCTTTTTATCCTTTTCTCTGGTCATGTTAGTTCTAACTATGTCTTCAAGTACTATATTAATAGAGGGAGAGAGTGTGGACACCCTTGCCTTATTCCTGTTCTTAGTGGGAACTCTTTTGAGGTTTTTCTCCATTTAGCATGATGTTGGCAATAGGCTTCTGTGTCTATTGAGATGATCATGTGATTTCTGTCTTTTGTCCATTTATGTGATTAATTACACTTATTGATATATGTATGTTGAGCCTTCCCTGAATTGATGGAATAAAGCCAAGTTAGTCATGATGAATGATCTTTTTTATGTGATATTGAATTCAGTTTGCCTATATTATATTGAAAGTTTTTGCATCTTTATTCAGAAGATCAGCCTGTAATTTTATCTTATTTTATTTTATTTTTATGCAGTGAGTTCATTTGGTTTGGGTATCATCAGGGTAATGCTGGTTTTGTTAAAGAAAAAAAAGGAAGCCTTTGTTTTTTCTATTTTCTGGGATAATTTAAGTGATTCTTTAAAATTCTGGTAGAATTCTTCTATGAATCCATCTAGTTCTGAGCTATTTTTTTTCAGTTGGGAGGCTCTTCATTACTGCTTCAGTCTCATCACTGTTTATAGATGTTTAAATTGTTTATTTAATTTTAGTCTAATTTTGGTATGTCATACGACATCTTTATCAATTCCCCCATTCCAGGCTCAGGGAATATCATGGAAGAGGCAAAAATAATATAAGACCCAGAGGATGGAGAAAGGTGATATGAAAGCTGTCTTCTGGGCATGACATGACTATCAAACTCTTGAACACAGCAGCTATTGTTACATGCACAAGACCATACAAGATCAGCCCAGGTCAAATTCTGGCATAGACAGGGGCAGGTGATCTCCAAACCCGTGCCATACTGAGGAGCTACTGGCAGGAGATAGTTGTTGGGGGAGGAAGAGCCAATCTTTTTTGAGGATGTGGCCACTGATATACTACCCATGCTCAAGTGGATGATACCACTCTCATGCACATATAGGCAGCACTAAGATATGAAGTTGGGAGGAGGACATATTAGGAGAATATGAGGGGGAATTAGAAAAGGTATTTATTGTACACATGTATGAAACTTTAAAGAATAAAGAAAAACTATTATAGAAAGAAATAAATTATGCAAACATTAAATGAGATCAAGACTATTTCAGTAATATTAGATAAGATACACTTTAGAACAAGGAAAACTATTGGGGATGGGGAAGGATACTACATAATGGTAAAGGCATCAATACACTAAAAAGACATCTTGTAAATGGCTGAGCTGAAAAATATAGGATATACAAGTGAACTAAAAATTATCTAGAATAATTTAAAGGGATTAAAATAATACATGATATTTTCTGTGACTATAATGGAATCAAACTAGAAAACAATAATAGAAAAACAGATGAAAAATTTCAAAACACTTAGAAAAAAAGGCACTAGCTTTAAAAATTGTATCAGAATTCTGAAGAAAATAATGTTCACTATGACTATGAATGAAAATGAAACCACAATATGTCCAGACTTGTGGAGCATGAGCTAAGTTGTCCTAAGAGAGACTCATAGCATTAAATGTTTACTTAGAAGTGAGGGCATAATTTAAGCTCTCAAAGCACTTTGAAAAAGAAAATAGAAACTCAAAAGCAAACAGAAGGAAACAATAAAGAATTAAAATAAATGATACCAAAAACAAAAACAACAGAGATAAACCCAATGGAAAAGCTATATTTAACAAAATTAGTAAAGTTGTTGAACCTGAAAATTAAAAATTACAATGAATGAAAAAGGAATTATTACTAAATGCCCTGCAGATAAGGAAATCACCATTTTACATATTAAGTTTGGAAATTTTAATGAAATGGAGAAATTTTCCTAAAGCACAAAGGACCAAATTACCCAGTATTAAAATCTATCATTGTAATTCTGAGAAAAGGAATCAAAATTGTTAAAACTCCTGATGTGAATGTTCAAAGGAGCTGAAATGTGCTGTAGTGGTAGAGAGCTTGTCTAGCATGTAGGACGTCCTGGGTTTGACCCCCACTCCCACTCCTACACCCAGTATGGCAAAAGGAAGGCTCTAGGCTCAGATAGTCTCAAATGATGAGTGATCTTTTTGGTGTGATACTGAATTCAGTTTGCCAGCATTTTATTGAGCATGTTTGCAACCATGTCTGTCAGGATGATCAGCCTGTAATTTTCTTTTCTGTGTGGTGGTGAAAGAAGAGTTAGTACCACCTCTATATGAGCATGACCTCTTTCAGGGAACACTTGCTGGGTTGTTGTATTTTCCTGGCACCAAAGACATTGACTGTCCAGACAGAAAATTACAGAGCGATGTATACAGAAAAAATTTTAAACATTTTAGCCACTTATAAAAGGAAATACACATCACAAGCTAACTTGGTTGGCTCTGGGCATATAATGCTGGTTCAGTATTTATCACTCAATCTGTTTTATCTACTATAGTAACAGGTAAAACATAAAAATCATATGATATGAACAACATTTTGAGTGCTCTAAGTAGCATTATGTGGTTATGAGATTTCTGTCTTTGGAGAACATTTAGTGACAATGCCAGATTCTGGGGAGGATGTAGAGGAATTACATTACTCATCCATGTCTGGTGGGTATTTAAAATGGTAATCTGCTCTGGAAATTGGGCAGCTTCTTATGAAAAACATATAAATACCAGCAACTGTACTCTTGAATATTTATCTAGAAGCATGAAAATGAAAGTGTGTAAA